>JAJVHD010000119.1:0-64195 GCA_022207745.1 Brachionus rubens | reverse complement strand
TGATATGTTTATCAAATCCCTACTAGAATCAAAGACAATCTTGTAATTGGTCATTAGTGGATTTTGGAAAAAAAAAGTCCGAAAATAATGTGAATGCTTCTCCAAAAGACAAAATTTATAATTTTTTTCTCTTTCTCTTTTTCATTTCTATATTTGTTAGAGCCTCAGAGCGACTCTTTTTAAAAAACACATTTTCTATTTTTGTTTCTGATTATTTTTCTTGTTCTTATATATAATTTAAAAAAAAACAACCGCCAGAGTAAATAAAGAGTTTTGAATCAAGATTTAAAATGCCATCCCTCTTCCCTAAGGTGACCCAAGACCTTGCAGGCTTCAAAACACATGTATAACTTAAAATAATCATTTTTCATTCATTTTTAAAAAGGAAATTTTTCGAAACAAATTTAACAAAACTTGTTTTATAATATGCATGTTTTTTTGCGGAAAGAAACATCAGATAAGTGAAAAAAATATTTAAAAATGGACAAAAATTTCTTTGCTTTTGAAAATAATGAAAATTTGAAAAATTACCTTAAAAAAAGGAAGAAAAATTCATGCATTTACTCTTTATCAAATTTTAAAAATTTTTTTTTTTATTATTTCGTTTTTAATTCTATTTGAAATACTTAGTTATCGCCGGTATTTGGCTTATTTTGTCCTATCTTGTTCGAAGTTGTATTTTAGGTTCAAAGGCTCCAAATTAGCAACAGGTTGTTAAAAGAAAACAATGCTCTACTTGGGTTTTAAAGAATTGTTTGATTTTATTATCTTACTTGTTAAAACCCTAAATTTAATTGATTGAAGGAAAAAATGTAATTTCCTTTTAAATGTACATTAGCTATCTTTGTGGCTAACTTTTTAAATTAAAAATAAAAGTTGAGACTTAAAAAATACCTGATTGTCGAAAATTTTATTACGACTATCGTAATACAGGTGATTTATATTTACTAAAATTGCAATTAATCCCATCTAAGCTCCGATTTGTTCTCAATGATTAAATTTTCAAAAATCAACTGATACAGTCCTTATAAGGTTTTGTCTCGATCAAAAATATCTCATTTCCTTCATACTATAATTGGATAATCCTCAAAATCATCATCAGGCCATTTTTTAAGATAAAAATAACTGAAAATTTTCCGTTTTATCATAATCCTAAGATGTTTCAACAACGTAGTGAATATGTTACTGAAATAAAATATATGATTGAATCTTGATTATTTATGTGTTGAATATGTTTCTTACAAAGCTCCTTTCATAAACGCTTTTCATCAAGTATGTGTTTATTCGATTTAACACTGTCATAATCATGTACAGTCTATTCTAAGTATACACAAAATTCCTGTGCAGATCTTAGATACAGGGATTTAAAAATAAACAGATTAGTTTTTACCAAAGGAAACGTATCACAGTTTCAACTAAAAGATTGTTAAAAACTAATCGAATTATCAAGTTAAGAAACACGATCAAAACAACTTCATGTCGATATGTAAATTGATGAAGAAGAAAAAATTTTTTCATGTATTTCATATTTCTCGGGTAGAAAAGTGATTTTTTTTACAACAATTTACAAAAAAATTTTGAAATTAAAAGGACGAAAAATGACGGTGGGTGGGTATTTTTTGAAAAAATTATAATTTAGGGAAAAAAATTCTCTTTTTTTGCAAAAAAATTTCTTTTTTGAGACAAGAAAAAAAACATTCTAATAAAATTCAAACGTTTTGATTTGTTTAATAAAATGCAATAACGTAAAAAATGAAAATGAACATAGATAAAACGTGTGAATATTGTCAAGAAAAAATTTATGTTTGATCCCATAGAAAAAAAAATGAAAAATCTAAACCGACATTTCGAATCATCTAAGAAGAATTATTTTAAATTTAATAAAAAAAAATTAGGGATAGTTTTTTCGGTAATTTTGAACTTGAAAATCCTCCAAATCATTAACTTTTTGAATAGAATAATCAACCATTTCTCCTGACTTTCCCTCTGTTTCTTGCAAAAAAAACCTTTTTCAGGTTTTTGATTTTTTCTTTTGATTTCCTTCATTTCATCTTCCAATTGAGCTAATCGAATTTGATGAATTTTATTTATTTCAGCGATTTCCAGATTTTTTTCATTCATCGTTATTTCCATTTTTTCAATAATTTCAAGCTGTTGACCCTTCATAAAATTCAAAGCTTTCTCTATGATCATTACTCATCCTTTCCATTTGCAAACTTTTTTCTTCCAATGAGACATTCATCTCTTCAATTTTTTTTCATTTTTAAATCAAATGCTTTCTGACAGGTCTCAAATACTTTAGTTGTATAAAATGTCCCATTATTATTTAGCATTATTTTATTAACTAAATCAATAAATGTTTCCCTTGTCTCTTGCATTCTGCTACCGTTCTTGTCAAGTCGGTTATTGAGTCCAAATATATCTTCGGCCAAATTGGTTAACAAATGTTTGCAATTTTTCATTTCCTCCAATGAAATCCTCCAGTCTTACTTTATCTTGTTCTAAGTCATCCAATTTAGTAAACAAAACAAGACCAAATTTTCTTATGTCATCTCCTATTTAAAAAAATCTAGATAAAAGTTTTTATTACGGCATGAAAATTTACCAAAATAGTCTGAAATAAAATCGACTGTCTTTTGTTCTTCTTCAGTGAATCTGGTGACAGTTAGCACCACAACAAATACGTGTACACCAGGATAAGTAAGATCCAAAACACTCTTTAACTTGTCGAAAATTTCGTGTTGCGGTATTTTAGTATCATAAAAAAAACCCTGTCATATTTAAAAATTCATTAAAAATAAAAAATTTAAAATAAACAACGGTTTTAAAATAACCTGGTGAATCAACAATAAGACAACTTTGGCCTTTACTATCAGCTAACACTTCTTGGCAATTAATTGTAACACTTGCTGAAGGAGGCCTTTGCAGTTAATTCGTTCCGTCCTATCAAGCTATTGATCGAGGAGCTTTTCCCATTTCCAGTTTTTTCCTACGAAAACAATACGAGTGCGATCAGAATAATCAACCATGTCTCCTGACTTTCCCTCTGTTTCTTGCAAAAAACCTTTTTCAGGTTTTTGATTTTTTCTTTTGATTTCCTTCATTTCATTTTCCAATTGAGCTAATCGAATTTGATGAATTTTATTTATTTCAGCGATTTCCAGATTTTTTTCATTCATCGTTATTTCCATTTTTCAATAATTTCAAGCTGTTGACCCTTCATAAAATTCAAAGCTTCTCTATGATCATTACTCATCTTTTCCATTTGCAAACTTTTTTCTTCCAATGAGACATTCATCTCTTCAATTTTTTTCATTTTTAAATCAAATGCTTTCTGACAGGTCTCACATACTTTAGTTGTATAAAATGTCCCATTATTATTTTAGCATTATTTTATTAACTAAATCAATAAATGTTTTCCTTGTCTCTTGCATTCTGCTACCGTTTCTTGTCAAGTCGGTTTATTGAGTCCAATATATCTTCGGCCAAATTGGTTAAACAAATGTTTGCAATTTTTCATTTCCTCCAATGAAATCCTCCAGTCTTACTTTATCTTGTTCTAAGTCATCCAATTAGTAAACAAAACAAGACCAAATTTTCTTATGTCATCTCCTATTTAAAAAATCTAGAGAAAAGTTTTTATTACGGCATGAAAATTTACCAAAATAGTCTGAAATAAAATCGACTGTCCTTTTGTTCTTCTTCAGTGAATCTGGTGACAGTTAGCACCACAACAAATACGTGTACACCAGGATAAGTAAGATCCAAAACACTCTTTAACTTGTCGAAAATTTCGTGTTGCGGTATTTTAGTATCATAAAGACCTGTCATATTTAAAAGTTCATTAAAAATAAAAAATGTAAAATAAGCAACGGTTTTAAAATAACCTAGTGAATCAACAATAAGACAACTTTGGACTTTAATATCAGCTAACACTTATTGGCAATTTATTGTAACACTTGCTGAAGAGGCCTTTGCAGTTAATTCGTTCCGTCCTATCAAGCTATTGATCGAGGAGCTTTTCCCATTTTCCAGTTTTTCCTACGAAAACAATACGAGTGCGATCAGAATAATCAACCATTTCTCCTGACTTTCCCTCTGTTTCTTGCAAAAAACCTTTTTTCAGGTTTTTGATTTTTTCTTTTGATTTCCTTCATTTCATTTTTCCAATTGAGCTAATCGAATTTGATGAATTTTATTTATTTCAGCGATTTCAGATTTTTTTCATTCATCGTTATTTCCATTTTTTTCAATAATTTCAAGCTGTTGACCCTTCATAAAATTCAAAAGCTTCTCTATGATCATTACTCATCTTTTCCATTTGCAAACTTTTTTCTTCCAATGAGACATTCATCTCTTCAATTTTTTTTCATTTTTAAATCAAATGCTTTCTGACAGGTCTCAAATACTTTAGTTGTATAAAATGTCCCATTATTATTTAGCATTATTTTATTAACTAAATCAATAAATGGTTTTCCTTTGTCTCTTGCATTCTGCTACCGTTCTTGTCAAGTCGGTTATTGGAGTCCAATATATCTTCGGCCAAATTGGTTAACAAATGTTTTGCAATTTTTCATTTCCTCCAATGAAATCCTCCAGTCTTACTTTATCTTGTTCTAAGTCATCTAATTTAGTAAACAAAACAAGACCAAATTTTCTTATGTCATCTCCTATTTAAAAAATCTAGAATAAAAGTTTTTATTACGGCATGAAAATTTACCAAAATAGTCTGAAATAAAATCGACTGTCTTTTGTTCTTCTTCAGTGAATCTGGTGACAGTTAGCACCACAACAAATTACGTGTACACCAGGATAAGTAAGATCCAAAACACTCTTTAAACTTGTCGAAAATTTCGTGTTGCGGTATTTTAGTATCATAAAAAACCTGTCATATTTAAAAAATTCATTAAAAATAAAAAATTTAAAATAAACAACGGTTTTAAAATAAACCTGGTGAATCAACAATAAGACAACTTTGGCCTTTAATATCAGCTAACACTTCTTGGCAATTAATTGTAACACTTGCTGAAGAGGCCTTTGCCAGTTAATTCGTTCCGTCCTATCAAAGCTATTGATCGAGGAGCTTTTCCCATTTCCAGTTTTTCCTACGAAAACAATACGAGTGCGATCAGAATAATCAACCATTTCTCCTGACTTTCCCTCTGTTTCTTGCAAAAAACCTTTTTCAGGTTTTTGATTTTTTCTTTTGATTTCCTTCATTTCATCTTCCAATTGAGCTAATCGAATTTGATGAATTTTATTTATTTCAGCGATTTCCAGATTTTTTTCTTTCATCGTTATTTCCATTTTTTCAATAATTTCAAGCTGTTGACCCTTCATAAAATTCAAAGCTTTCTCTTATGATCATTACTCATCTTTTCCATTTGCAAACTTTTTTCTTCCAATGAGACATTCATCTCTTCAATTTTTTTCATTTTTAAATCAAATGCTTTCTGACAGGTCTCAAATACTTTAGTTGTATAAAATGTCCCATTATTATTTAGCATTATTTTATTAACTAAATCAATAAATGTTTTCCTTGTCTCTTGCATTCTGCTACCGTTTCTTGTCAAGTCGGTTATTGAGTCCAATATATCTTCGGCCAAATTGGTTAACAAATGTTTGCAATTTTTTCATTTCCTCCAATGAAATCCTCCAGTCTTACTTTATCTTGTTCTAAGTCATCTAATTTAGTAAACAAAACAAGACCAAATTTTCTTATGTCATCTCCTATTTAAAAAATCTAGATAAAAGTTTTTATTACGGCATGAAAAATTTACCAAAATAGTCTGAAATAAAATCGACTGTCTTTTGTTCTTCTTCAGTGAATCTGGTGACAGTTAGCACCACAACAAATACGTGTACACCAGGATAAGAAAGAGCCAAAACACTCTTTAACTTGACGAACATTTAGTGTTGAGCAATTTTAGGTATCATAAAGACCTGTCATATTTAAAATTTCATTAAAAATAAAAAATTTAAAATAAACAACGGTTTTAAAATAACCTGGTGAATCAACAATAAGACAACTTTGGCCCTTTAATATCAGCTAACACTTCTTGGGCAATTAATTGTAACACTTGCTGAAGAGGCCTTTGCAGTTAATTCGTTCCGTCCTATCAAGCTATTGATCGAGGAGCTTTTTTCCCATTTCCAGTTTTTCCTACGAAAACAATTACGAGTGCGATCAGAAATAATCAACCATTTCTCCTGACTTTCCCTCTGTTTCTTGCAAAAAACCTTTTTCAGGTTTTTGATTTTTTCTTTTGATTTCCTTCATTTCATCTTCCAATTGAGCTAATCGAATTTGATGAATTTTATTTATTTCAGCGATTTCCAGATTTTTTTTCATTCATCGTTATTTCCATTTTTTCAATAATTTTCAAGCTGTTGACCCTTCATAAAATTCAAAGCTTCTCTATGATCATTACTCATCTTTTCCATTTGCAAACTTTTTTTCTTCCAATGAGTACATTCATCTCTTCAATTTTTTTTTCATTTTTAAATCAAATGCTTTCTGACAGGTCTCAAATACTTTAGTTTGTATAAAATGTCCCATTATTATTTAGCATTATTTTATTAACTAAATCAATAAATGTTTTCCTTGTCTCTTGCATTCTGCTACCGTTCTTGTCAAGTCGGTTATTGAGTCCAATATATCTTCGGCCAAATTGGTTAACAAATGTTTTGCAAATTTTTCATTTCCCTCCAATGAAATCCTCCAGTCTTACTTTATCTTGTTCTAAGTCATCTAAATTTAGTAACCAAAACAAGACCAAATTTTCTTATTACATCTCCTATTTAAAAAATCTAGATAAAAGTTTTTATTACGGCATGAAAATTTACCAAAATAGTCTGAAATAAAATCGACTGTCTTTTGTTCTTCTTCAGTGAATCTGGTGACCAGTTAGCACCACAACAAATACGTGTACACCAGGATAAGTAAGATCCAAAACACTCTTTAACTTGTCGAAAAATTTCGTGTTTGCGGTATTTTAGTATCATAAAGACCTGTCATATTTAAAAATTCATTAAAAATAAAAAATTTAAAATAAACAACGGTTTTAAAATAACCTGGTGAATCAACAATAAGACAACTTTGGCCTTTAATATCAGCTAACACTTCTTGGCAATTAATTGTAATACTTGCTGAAGAGGCCTTTGCAGTTAATTCGTTCCGTCCTATCAAGCTATTGATCGAGGAGCTTTTCCCATTTCCAGTTTTTCCTACGAAAACAATACGAGTGCGATCAGAATAATCAACCATTTCTCCTGACTTTCCCTCTGTTTCTTGCAAAAAACCTTTTTCAGGTTTTTGATTTTTTCTTTTGATTTCCTTCATTTCATCTTCCAATTGAGCTAATCGAATTTGATGAATTTTATTTATTTCAGCGATTTCCAGATTTTTTTCATTCATCGTTATTTCCATTTTTTCAATAATTTCAAGCTGTTGACCCTTCATAAAATTCAAAGCTTCTCTATGATCATTACTCATCTTTTCCATTTGCAAACTTTTTTCTTCCAATGAGACATTCATCTCTTCAATTTTTTTCATTTTTAAATCAAATGCTTTCTGACAGGTCTCAAATACTTTAGTTGTATAAAATGTCCCATTATTATTTAGCATTATTTTATTAACTAAATCAATAAATGTTTTCCTTGTCTCTTGCATTCTGCTACCGTTCTTGTCAAGTCGGTTATTGAGTCCAATATATCTTCGGGCCAAATTGGTTAACAAAGGTTTGCAATTTTTCATTTCCTCCAATGAAATCCTCCAGTCTTACTTTATCTTGTTCTAAGTCAGCTAATTTAGTAAACAAAACAAGACCAAATGTTCTTATGTCATCTCCTATTTAAAAAATCTAGATAAAAGTTTTTATTACGGCATGAAAATTTACCCAAATAGTCTGAAATAAAATCCACTTCTTTTTGTTCTTCTTCAGTGAATCTGGTGACAGTTAGCACCACAACAAATACGTGTACACCAGGATAAGTAAGATCCAAAACACTCTTTAACTTGTCGAAAATTTCGTGTTGCGGTATTTTAGTATCATAAAGACCTGTCATATTTAAAAATTCATTAAAAATAAAAAATTTAAAATAAACAACGGTTTTAAAATAACCTGGTGAATCAACAATAAGGCAACTTTGGCCTTTAATATCAGCTAACACTTCTTGGCAATTAATTGAAACACTTGCTGAAGAGGCCTTTGCAGTTAATTCGTTCCGTCCTATCAAGCTATTGATCGAGGAGCTTTTCCCATTTCCAGTTTTTCCTACGAAAACAATACGAGTGCGATCAGAATAATCAACCATTTCTCCTGACTTTCCCTCTGTTTCTTGCAAAAAACCTTTTTCAGGTTTTTGATTTTTTCTTTTGATTTCCTTCATTTCATCTTCCAATTGAGCTAATCGAATTTGATGAATTTTATTTATTTCAGCGATTTCCAGATTTTTTTCATTCATCGTTATTTCCATTTTTTCAATAATTTCAAGCTGTTGACCCTTCATAAAATTCAAAGCTTCTCTATGATCATTACTCATCTTTTCCATTTGCAAACTTTTTTCTTCCAATGAGACATTCATCTCTTCAATTTTTTTCATTTGTAAATCAAATGCTTTCTGACAGGTCTCAAATACTTTAGTTGTATAAAATGTCCCATTATTATTTAGCATTATTTTATTAACTAAATCAATAAATGTTTTCCTTGTCTCTTGCATTCTGCTACCGTTCTTGTCAAGTCGGTTATTGAGTCCAATATATCTTCGGCCAAATTGGTTAACAAATGTTTGCAATTTTTCATTTCCTCCAATGAAATCCTCCAGTCTTACTTTATCTTGTTCTAAGTCATCTAATTTAGTAAACAAAACAAGACCAAATTTTCTTATGTCATCTCCTATTTAAAAAATCTAGATAAAAGTTTTTATTACGGCATGAAAATTTACCAAAATAGTCTGAAATAAAATCGACTGTCTTTTGTTCTTCTTCAGTGAATCTGGTGACAGTTAGCACCACAACAAATACGTGTACACCAGGATAAGTAAGATCCAAAACACTCTTTAACTTGTCGAAAATTTCGTGTTGCGGTATTTTAGTATCATAAAGACCTGTCATATTTAAAAATTCATTAAAAATAAAAAATTTAAAATAAACAACGGTTTTAAAATAACCTGGTGAATCAACAATAAGACAACTTTGGCCTTTAATATCAGCTAACACTTCTTGGCAATTAATTGTAACACTTGCTGAAGAGGCCTTTGCAGTTAATTCGTTTCCGTCCTATCAAGCTATTGATCGAGGAGCTTTTCCCATTTCCAGTTTTTTCCTACGAAAACAATACGAGTGCGATCAGAATAACCAACCATCTCTCCTGACTTTTCCTCGTTTTCTTGCAACAATCCCTTTTCTGGGTTTTGATTTTTTCTTTTGATTTCCTTCATTTCATCTTCCAATTGAGCTAATCGAATTTGATGAATTTTATTTATTTCAGCGATTTCCAGATTTTTTTCATTCATCGTTATTTCCATTTTTTCAATAATTTCAAGCTGTTGACCCTTCATAAAATTCAAAGCTTCTCTATGATCATTACTCATCTTTTCCATTTGCAAACTTTTTTCTTCCAATGAGACATTCATCTCTTCAATTTTTTTCATTTTTAAATCAAATGCTTTCTGACAGGTCTCAAATACTTTAGTTGTATAAAATTTCCCATTATTATTTAGCATTATTTTATTAACTAAATCAATAAATGTTTTCCTTGTCTCTTGCATTCTGCTACCGTTCTTGTCAAGTCGGTTATTGAGTCCAATATATCTTCGGCCAAATTGGTTAACAAATGTTTGCAATTTTTCATTTCCTCCAATGAAATCCTCCAGTCTTACTTTATCTTGTTCTAAGTCATCTAATTTAGTAAACAAAACAAGACCAAATTTTCTTATGTCATCTCCTATTTAAAAAATCTAGATAAAAGTTTTTATTACGGCATGAAAATTTACCAAAATAGTCTGAAATAAAATCGACTGTCTTTTGTTCTTCTTCAGTGAATCTGGTGACAGTTAGCACCACAACAAATACGTGTACACCAGGATAAGTAAGATCCAAAACACTCTTTAACTTGTCGAACAATTTAGTGTTGCGGTATTTTAGTATCATAAAGACCTGTCATATTTAAAAATTCATTAAAAATAAAAAATTTAAAATAAACAACGGTTTTAAAATAACCTGGTGAATCAACAATAAGACAACTTTGGCCTTTAATATCAGCTAACACTTCTTGGCAATTAATTGTAACACTTGCTGAAGAGGCCTTTGCAGTTAATTCGTTCCGTCCTATCAAGCTATTGATCGAGGAGCTTTTCCCATTTCCAGTTTTTCCTACGAAAACAATACGAGTGCGATCAGAATAATCAACCATTTCTCCTGACTTTCCCTCTGTTTCTTGCAAAAAACCTTTTTCAGGTTTTTGATTTTTTCTTTTGATTTCCTTCATTTCATCTTCCAATTGAGCTAATCGATTTTGATGAATTTTATTTATTTCAGCGATTTCCAGATTTTTTTCATTCATCGTTATTTCCATTTTTTCAATAATTTCAAGCTGTTGACCCTTCATAAAATTCAAAGCTTCTCTATGATCATTACTCATCTTTTCCATTTGCAAACTTTTTTCTTCCAATGAGACATTCATCTCTTCAATTTTTTTCATTTTTAAATCAAATGCTTTCTGACAGGTCTCAAATACTTTAGTTGTATAAAATGTCCCATTATTATTTAGCATTATTTTATTAACTAAATCAATAAATGTTTTCCTTGTCTCTTGCATTCTGCTACCGTTCTTGTCAAGTCGGTTATTGAGTCCAATATATCTTCGGCCAAATTGGTTAACAAATGTTTGCAATTTTTCATTTCCTCCAATGAAATCCTCCAGTCTTACTTTATCTTGTTCTAAGTCATCTAATTTAGTAAACAAAACAAGACCAAATTTTCTTATGTCATCTCCTATTTAAAAAATCTAGATAAAAGTTTTTATTACGGCATGAAAATTTACCAAAATAGTCTGAAATAAAATCGACTGTCTTTTGTTCTTCTTCAGTGAATCTGGTGACAGTTAGCACCACAACAAATACGTGTACACCAGGATAAGTAAGATCCAAAAAACACTCTTTAACTTGTCGAAAATTTCTTGATGCGGTACATTAATATCATAAAGACTTGTCATATTTAAAAATTCATTAAAAATAAAAAATTTAAAATAAACAAAGGATTTAAAAAAACCTTGTGAATCAACAATAAGGCAACTTTGGCCTTTAATATCAGCTAACACTTCTTGGCAATTAATTGAAAACACTTGCTGAAGAGGCCTTTGCAGTTAATTCGTTCCGTCCTATCAAGCTATTGATCGAGGAGCTTTTCCCATTTCCAGTTTTTCCTACGAAAACAATACGAGTGCGATCAGAATAATCAACCATTTTTTTTAGCGAAAATTAAAACGATAAGTTTTTAATTTTTAGAATTCAGATTTTTTACCATCGTTTTATACTATTCTTACAAGATAAGTAATTTTGAATGTAAATTGTCTATAAATTGCTTGGGAAACTTCCCCAAATATCTAAAGAAATGCTTTATCTTATATTAAACTTATTAATTATCAAAATTACAGATAATACTAACAATTTTTAATGAATAACCTTTAAATAATTTTCAAAAGCAATTAAAACTTTTGTTACTTATCTTGTAAGAATAGTACAGATAGAAAAAATTTAACTTTATAATTTGCTGATTATTTTGCAATTAATCTCTATACACATAGAGGTAAAAAGAAATATTTGAAAAAACATAAAATAAAATCATTAAATCACATACAAATGTTCTCAAGAGCATGCAGCAGTGACAAGAACTGAGCCTTAATGAACTTCAAGCTTTAGTGTCGCTATAATAAAGAAAAATTTTTTTCATTTTGACGAATTGAGACCTGTTATCAAAAAAGTAAAAAAAGGTAAGACCCAGTGGATTATTATCAAAACCAAAACGAAAAGCTTAAATTAAAGAAGAAATGGGTCAATTAGACCAAACACTTACCTAAAATCAATAAACAGAGTTAGGAAAATAAGCTTTAGATCTATAGCTTTTTTTAAGAATGATATAAACTCATGAAGAGCTGTTTGACATGAGTAACTAGACCTGAAACCATGCTGACCTCTAAGGAAATATTCTCGAAGAAAATAATGTTATTCTCAAAATAAAACTTTATTTGCTTTGCTAGAAGTTTTCCGAGCATTTTAACAAAAGGAGAATGACAGATATTGCCTGGTAGTTTATTCAAATCAGTCTTATCACCTTTCTGTTATATTTGCCTTCAACATGTTAAAATCTCTTTATTTGTTGTTTATATATGAAAAATAAAGATGCAGAACAGAAAGAGTGAAAGTAATACAACATGTGAGTTAAAGAAAAGGAATAGAGAAAAATTTAAGTACAGTCTACTTACTTTAATCCGAATCACTTTTATCCGAACAGTTCACTATTCGAACTGAAATCGCACATTCCCTAACCACTTTACGAATCACATCAATGAAACAAAACCTTCGATAATTCGAACAAAAGTGTTCGGATTATTTTTTTTCTATTACATGCACACATTATTGCATGTTATTTTAATTTTTTTAATCGAACAGGATTGTGTTTGTCTGATGTTATAATTAAAAAAAATTTTAAATGATGAAACGTAAAAAATTTTCAATAGTCAAACAAAAAGGCCTCAGATAAAAGTTCGAATAAAATTATAGTTTGTCTGAAAAACTAATTAGAATTTTGAACAAAAAAAATAATCCTGATATTGTTGACGATCGTCTTCGACCAAGCTACCGTGATGTCTTAAGCTCAATTGAATTACTTCAATTTTTATGGTGAAACTTCAAAGTTTAGAAAAATATGATTGATATTTTAGATGATTTAAAGGAATTTCTATAAAAAATGAGAATTGAGAATTTGGATCAAGATGCTATTGTTAGTGATTTTAAGAAAATTTAATTTTTTTTATCTGAAATTAGATAAGAAAATATTCTATTCAACCTTCTTTCTTTTTTAATTAGGACGTTATTTGAAAAAAAATTTATAATAAAGTTATTGAAAAATTTTGAATTTACATTAATCCGAATTATTTAATCCGAACCAATATTCTTGACTTTGAAAAATTTCGGATCAAAGCTAGTCGACTGTAGTGTCAATTTACTGGTCACAACATACCTCCCCCTTTATAAAGAAGGTGGCAACCTTAAACAAGACAACTACTAAAAAAAAACAAAACTAAATATAAGCGGTATAGCCGAGTGGTTTGCGAGCTAGTCTTGCAAGCAGAGGGTCTAAAGTTCAATCCCCGCAAGGGGCGAAAATTTTCTAACTGTTTCTGTATTACGGGCCGATGTGTTTGATGGGAATGGTTGCTTAGTTGGTATCGTCGGTTTGATCAATGCTTCACGAAAGTGTCAGTTGGAATCCCGCTCGGGTCAAATTTGTTTCAAAGAAGCTAAGAAACTAGCAAAAGCTTTTAAATGCCATTGGTGTAAAATCGAGTAAAAACACCGAAGCCTTAGCTCTTAAATAATTTCAACTCATAGGTCCAATACTTTGTATGTGCCACTAACTGTGCTAAAATTATTTAATTAATTAAAGAACTTATAAATCTCAAATGAGATAGAAAAAAAAAATAAAGGAGAAAAAAAATAATGGAGAACACAAATTAAACAAAACTCCAAAAATAAACAACAAAAACATAGCGGGAAAAGTCTTCCTTCCAATTGCATGTACTTGACAATGTTGCGTTCGTATGTTCGATGATGGCAACTTAGCTACTTCACAGTCTATGAAGTCGTCTAAGCATATTGAGCACGGTCCACCTAGTTTCCTGGTGTTGAAGAAACCGCCGTTTGTTAGCTTGAATAGGCTGCTCTACTTGTTCTCGCCCTAATCGTCTTGGTACGGGTCTCTGAATGGGAATTTCTCTTGGTGTAAGGTGCGTTATTTTGGGGGTGTTGAGCAGCTCATCGAATATTTGATTCTGTTCGACGAGTCGTGTTCGTAATTCAGCATTTTCCTGATCTAGTTGTTCGACCCGCTGATTCAACAAAGCGTTAGTTGTTCTCTCATTTGCTAGGTCTCTTTGAACTTAATGTAGTCGTTCTTGAGGTTTTTCGTACAACTCAAACCTGATGCGTTCGACCTGAGCTAGTTGTGCAGCAATACTGGGAGTCGTTGGTTCTTCTTGACGAATGTGATTGGCGTCGGTTTGAATAGGGTTGATTTCCATTTAAATGTTGGTGTCTGGAATTCCAACTCTGTTAAAATGAGCTACGACCTCGCGATGGAAATTTCGATTTGCGTATCTAACAAATGCGAAATTAATTCGGTGAATACGGCGGTTGTGTCCCATACGAATCCATCGGATTTGACCGAAAAGGTGTTGATAATTATTTTGTCCAGTAGTACTAATCCTGCTTCACGGATGTTTTGTACCCCATGTACGAAAATATTGTTTACCGGTTCATCCGTTACTGGATTTATCGAATGTTTTTTTTAAGTATTACAAAACTTACGCCTATTGGCTCGTTTTCATCTCGACTTCGTCTTGACTTTATTTAAATTAGTCAAGTTCAAGTTCAAGGTTAATAAATAGGCTAGTGCCCTTGCCTAATTAAAGACTGATTTACTCTCCATTTATTCATGAATAAAAGATAATAAAATGTAAATAAAAATTTGTTAAAAATAAAAAATTCGTTTAAAGTTTAAATTCAATTTATCAAAAATGGTGAATAATGGTGAATAATATTCACCAAAGAATCGGCAAAGTAAAAATTTTGCTCAAATTTCAATTTTCAAATTTGCTCAAAAAATTTTCAAATAAAAACAGAATTGCAATTTGCATGCAATAAAAGATTAATTTTATTATGTTAAATTTATTTTAATTTTTTTTTTAATTAAAATTTTAAAAATAGATTATTTTTATTTTATAATAGTAAAATCATTTTTAATTTATAATTAATTTTTAAACGAATTAGAACTTAAAATTTTAGAAACACGAAAAACATTTTTTATTTTTCTAATACGACAAAAAGATAAAAGAAACGAGTATTTCTTTCAAATCAAACGAGTCTCTGTCAAATATATCGTATTAAATGGTGCATAGTGTCTCTAAGACTCTAAATGACCCTTACGTGTTTTTTATCAACTACTTAAATTTCAAATATCTTCGTTTTAGCGTTTCGAAGTGAGTTTGACAGTTCCAAGTGAATATTTGACAACAATTATTCACCAGTTTATTATATGTCAAAAACCTCGTTAACAATATGGTTCAGAATTTTTTCCTAAACCCTTAGAATGTTAAAAAGACCCTAAATGACTCAAACGTGTCTTGACCAAAATGTTTGAATATTTCTTGCTAACACACACACTTTTTGTTCTGATGGTTAAAAATTAGAAGCCAAAAATGAATTAAAGTCCGTCAATGATCTAAAACGAGTCTCTGACCAACAACTTCAATACTTAAATAGCTGGCAAGTATCTTTGTCCATCGACTCAAAGGCGAACATTAGCAGAGCCAAGATCAAAATTAAGCCGTTCATCATCTCAAATGAGGCTTTGACAAACAACTTCAACGATCTCTGATTTCAGCACTTCAAAGCTGAACTGGACAGTGTCCTCCTCAACACTCGAGAATCTTTGTCAAACAATTTCACCGGTTGAATTAAAATGAAAAAGACATTAAATAACTTCCTCTTTGACCAACAACATGTATTTGACTAACAACTTCAATTGGATCAAGATATCTAATTAATCATAACATTTTTTATTTTAAATAGATTCACTTATTTTATTTCATAATTTTTTTAAAGACTTAAACGATCTTTGTGATCTAAAGCAACATGATCTTAGTGTCATTTAGCTGATATTTGGTCTTTTTTAAAGAATTTTTTTCAATTTTTTAAATAAATAAAAAAAAATTAAAAAAAGGGAGAATTCAGAAGAGACTTTTTATTCAAGGACGAATTTGACAGTGTCAAAATTTTCGAACAAATTCCCCAGTTCGGCTCGGTAACTGTGTCCAAAATTCTCTGATTTTTAATTTTAATAAAAATGATCTTTTTCTAAGTTTTTATTGAATAAATAAAAAATATAATCATTCGTTTTTTTTAAACTAAACATTCGAAAAATAATTTCTAAATTTTTTCGTAAAAAATAGTAGTTATCCTAAATGTGCTTCCCGAAGAGACCCTTGAGTTATTTTGTGTTAAAACATCTTGATTTAAATTGTCAATTTCATAAAAATTTTTTCCATCAAAAATATTTAAAATAAAAATTGCTTCACAATGAAGAGTCGATCCGATCAAAATATATCTAAATTATATTTTTAAATTTGATTTTTAATTTTCTGAAAAAAAGTCTGACTTACAATTCTTCTTCAAGATTTATAAATGGCGGCAAATTTAATGGCTCTAAATCCTCGATTTGATTATTAACTATTAAAAACAAAGGATATTGGTTGCTAAGAAAGTATGGTTTTGAAATTTCTAAGCAACGATTGCAGCTTTCATCTCTTTTTAGGTCTTTTTTAAAGAATTTTTTTCAATTTTTTTAAATTAAGTAAAGTAAACATGGTATATGACTCTCAGTTTCCTTTTCGAAGATAACAGATGAAGTACAAGTTTTTGATTAAATAGTTTATTTTAATAATGAAAGAATATGTTAATTATTATTGATAAATATTTTTTAAATTAACTTTTTTCTAAAAATTTCTCGAAAAAACTACCATACGCTTTGCTATATCTACGTAAAATATTGAAATGCATAGAACCTCGATGATTTCGCATGTATTTAAACTCCGAAAATTCTTTACCACAGACATTACATTTTTTAAAACGTGTTTCTTCACTTTGTTTGTCAAGGAAAAAAAGGTTTCTTAAATCGTTTTTTTGTTGTTTTGATAGCTGAAATAAGTCAAATGGTGTTTCAGAACCAGAAACGAAAGATTTTGAAATTTCATAAAAGTTTCTTGATACATCAACATCCATTGAAGTCACTGATTGGTCCGTGAATGTACCAAAAAAATTTTGAGTTGGAAGAAAACTACCATTATTATTGTTTGTCAAATTGCTTGATAAACTTTCTTGAATTTTAATTAGATCATTACACTTGTTTTGTTCCATAGCAAATTGCTCCTAAAAGAATATTTAAGCTCAAGAAAAAAATTTTATTTTTAAATTTACCAAAAGTCTATCATGTGCGGATTTTAAATCAATATGTTCTTGAAAAAGTTTTGATCCTTCGCTCATAACATTTGTATATTTAGAAGAAAGGTCCGAAAATTGCTGGGTTTAGGGTTAGGAATTAGGGTTAGGGTTAGGATTAGGGTTAGGGGATAAAAAATAATTTATATAAAAAAACTGAAGCACCTTTTTAGAAATCTCGTTTTTGGTTGGTCCCTGGTGAAAGATCTGACTACGATTGGCAAAATGAGCTGGTCCTTTGATAACTTTTACAATAAGTCGCACGAGATAAAAATTTTTGAAAAAGGTTTTTCTTATTGGAATTTTTGGTTTTGGTTGGTCCCTGATGAAAGATCTGACTATGATTGTCAAAATAAGCTGGTCCTTTGATAACTTTTACAGTGAGTCGCACGAGATAAATTTTAAAAGGAGTTTTTTGAAAAAAGTTTTTTTGAGGGGAATTTTTTGGTTTTGGTTGGTCCTAAATGAAAGATCTGATTACGATTATCGAAATGAGGTGGTCCTTTGATAACTTTTACTGTGAGTCGCACGAGATAAAAATTAAAATTGGTATGCTGCTTGTAAAATAAGATTGGATGGGATCAAGAATGCTTAAAGAGTTTTATTTTTTGATAATCATTTATTTATAAATTTTATAGAACAGAAAAATATATTAAAGTTAAATTCTATGTTTTAGCTCGTATAATTTGTGAGCCGATTGACTTCTGAATTCGGTAGCCGATTATTGGATAGCCCCCAATCGCTTTAAAATCATCTCCATCTATTATAGAGTCGGTAATGTTGCGGACGATTCTTTTAATTGGTGGCATGTTATGGTTGTAGGTCACAATTAATGGAGTACGTTTGAGAGGTTTTGATGTTTTGTATTTCAGAAAGTTTGATCGTTTCCGGAATTGAATTTTTGCAATTTTATTTGAGACAAGGTTGAAGTTGTATCCTTTCTTAATTAAGTTGAATTTAAGAAAGTGTGTATGGTATTGATAAGTGCTAAAATTCGAACAGTTTCTTATATGTCGTATGGCTTGTGAAAGTCCGATGTTTTCCATACAGTGTCTTGGATGGTTACTCTCAGAGTGAAGATAGGCGAACGAGTCTGTAGGTTTATAGTATGTTTCGGTTTTTATTTTTCCGTGTTGGTCGATTTTGATTGTTAAATCGAGATAGCTTAGTTCTCGACCATGAGTTAGTGTGAATTTAAGAGTCGGATGCATTTGATTTAATGTTTCTACGAAAAGTATTAAAGAGTTGAGGCCATGTGTCCAGATGCCGAACCCATCATCTCTGTACTGTTTATAAAAGTTGGGTGTTATTTGGAATACAGAGAATGCGTTTTCCATCCAGTCACAAATGAAAATGTCCGACGTTGAGCATGCACATGGAGTGCCCATTGCTATTCCGTGTTTTTGATGGTAGAATTTCTTATTAAATTGGAAGTAATTGTTATACAGAGTGAGTTCTAGTAATTTTCGAACGATATCCGGTTTAAAGATTGTTCGTTTGGTAGAGAGAAGTGAAGTTGGATGTTTGTTGATTGTTCGTACATTGGATTCGATTAGTTCATCGAGAGGAATATTAGTGTACATGGATACGACGTCAAGTGAAAAAAGTATGTCCGATTGTGAGAGCGAGCCAATATTTGATAGTTGATTCTGTAGATCCGTTGAGTCTTTTAGAAAGAATGGACTTAAATTTGAATATGGTTGTAGTAGGAAGTCGACGAGTTTTGATAGATTTTCTGTCGGATGTCCGTTACCACTCACAATTGGACGGAATGAGACCGGGAATTTATGAATTTTCGGTAAGCCGTATAGGTAGGGACATCGTGCTTTGGTAGTGTCGGGGAGGAGCATTTTGAAGGTTCTAAAGTCGATTTGTCCAGTTTGTTTTAGTATAGATAATTCTTTGGAGATTTTGTCTAAGAGTGGAATTGTTGGATTGAAAAAGGAGCCGTTTGAAGCTATGTATTGTTCAATGCTGTTTATGTAAAACGAATAGTTTATTATTACGGTGCCGCTTCCTTTGTCGGCCGGTTTGAGAACAATATTATCCATATTCTCCTTGAAGAATTTGATTGTTTTGTTTATGTTTATTGATAAATCGCGGTTTCTTTTCGGTTTATTGCAGTTATTTATTTGTTTGTTGAATGTGTCTTTTATTTTTTGGACATACGATGTTAAAGCGCTGCTTGATGGAGGGTCAGTTTGTACATTTTTCCTTAAGGATATTGGAAGAAAACGTTGTTGGACCTCATTTGCTTCGTTCGGATTTTTGTAATACCAAAAGTATTTCCATCGAAGTCTTTTTTCGAAATCGTTTAAGTCGTTTTCGGAATTCGTAGACGGATATTTTGTTGAGTCGGGAACGTAGTTGAGACCAAATGAAAGGGATTGGATTACATAGTTTGGTATTTTTATATTATCATTTGTTGAAATACAATAAATTCCGTTTTGTAAGTGTTGGAGTTGATGGTCGCTATTATTTTCGTGTGAATGCTTTTTAGGCTCGTTAATAATTGCTTTTTCGTTTCGAGTAGTGTTATTGGTCGTTGATATTAAAGTTTGGGTTAATTTAGTTGTTGTCGGGTCAAAAAAGGGTGGAATAAATTTCAAGAATCCTAAATTGTCTGATTGAAGTTTTTTATATTTAGATAATGGTTTTGTGTTGAGTGGATTAAATTTTATTAAGTTGTTTAGGTCCCTCCATTCGGGTGAGTTTTGTTTGTGATGTTCTGGAGAGTCTGGTTCGTATTTAAGACCTAAGTTATATGTATGTTCGTTTAGAGATTTTAATTTCGAGTTGATGCAGTTAAGGTAAACTGAGTTGAGGTCGCGAAGTATTTTAAGTAGCGAGTTTTTTTCAATTTTTGGAAGTTCATGAAAACGATTGTAATTTATGCCAATATGTCTTGGAGAAAAATCTAATTTTATTCTTAACTCAATTGCTTTTCTAGTACTGGCGAGGAGACAGATTTTGTTCGTTATTTTTTTGTTTTTAGATGAATCTTTGAGGTCGAATTGGTTGGTCCCTGGTGAAAGATCTGACTACGATTGTCAAAATGAGCTGGTCCTTTGATAACTTTTACTGTGAGTCGCACGAGATAAAAATTAAAAAAAGTTTTTTGAAAAAGTTTTTCTTAGGGGAATTTTTGGTTTTGGTTGGTCCCTGGTGAAAGATCTGACTACGATTGTCAAAATGAGCTGGTCCTTTGATAACTTTTATTGTGAGTCGCACGAGATAAAAATTAAAAAAAGTTTTTTGGAAAAAGTTTTTCTTATGGGATTTTTTGGTTTTGGTTGGTCCCTGGTGAAAGATCTGACTATGATTGTCAAAATGAGCTGGTCCTTTGATAACTTTTATTGTGAGTCGCACGAGATAAAAATTAAAAAAAGTTTTTTGAAAAAAGGGGTTAGGGTTAGGGTTTAGGGTTTAGGGTTTAGGGTTAGGGTTAGGATTAGGGTTAATGACACAAAGATTGACAAAGGGAAATGATTTATTGAAATAAAATATGATAAAGAACTTGGTTAAACCGCAACTTGATTTCCGCAAGTCTTAAATTTAAATTTTTTGTTTTTTGATTTTTGATTTTTTAAAATTTAAAACAAACATTATTAGAAATATATTTTCGGAAAAAAACATATAAATATTATAATGTATAAAAATGAATTTGTACCATTGAAAATAACTAAAATTGAAATTGTTTTGCAATAATAAAATTGAAATTGTTTTGTATTGATTATTCTAAAAAAGTAAGTTGCGTATTTTAACTTGCTACTTAATGTTAAAAGTATTTTGTTTATTTGTTATTTAGGTGTTAAACATGAATTAGAATGTAAATACATTTATATCCTTTCTCACATTAAAAGAAGTAATTTAAAACTAGATGATCAAATACTCAAAATAAACATATATATTTTCGAATTTTCAAAAATTGAAATTTGTAAAAAAGCAAGTTGCGGGAATCAACTTGCGGTTTGAGTATTAAACCTGGACTAGAATGTAAATACATTTATATCCTTTCTCACATTAAAAGAAGTAATTTAAAACTAGATGATCAAATACTCAAAATAAACATATATATTTTCGAATTTTCAAAAATTGAAATTTGTAAAAAAGCAAGTTGCGGAAATCAACTTGCGGTTTGAGTATTAAACCTTAACTATAATGTAAATACATTAATATGCTTTCTCACATTAAAAGAAGAAATTTAAAACTAGAAGATAAGCTACTCAAAATAAACATATATATTTTCGAATTTTCAAAAATTGAAATTTGTAAAAAAGCAAGTTGCGGGAATCAACTTGCGGTTTGAGTATTAAACCTTAACTATAATGTAAATACATTAATATGCTTTCTCACATTAAAAGAAGAAATTTAAAACTAGAAGATAAGCTACTCAAAATAAACATATATATTTTCGAATTTTCAAAAATTGAAATTTGTAAAAAAGCAAGTTGCGGAAATCAACTTGCGGTTTGAGTATTAAACCTTAACTATAATGTAAATACATTTATATCCTTTCTCACATTAAAAGAAGTAATTTAAAACTAGATGATCAAATACTCAAAATAAACATATATATTTTCGAATTTTCAAAAATTGAAATTTGTAAAAAAGCAAGTTGCGGGAATCAACTTGCGGTTTGAGTATTAAACCTGGACTAGAATGTAAATACATTTATATCCTTTCTCACATTAAAAGAAGTAATTTAAAACTAGATGATCAAATACTCAAAATAAACATATATATTTTCGAATTTTCAAAAATTGAAATTTGTAAAAAAGCAAGTTGCGGGAATCAACTTGCGGTTTGAGTATTAAACCTGGACTAGAATGTAAATACATTTATATCCTTTCTCACATTAAAAGAAGTAATTTAAAACTAGATGATCAAATACTCAAAATAAACATATATATTTTCGAATTTTCAAAAATTGAAATTTGTAAAAAAGCAAGTTGCTGGAATCAACTTGCGGTTTGAGTATTAAACCTTAACTATAATGTAAATACATTAATATGCTTTCTCACATTAAAAGAAGAAATTTAAAACTAGAAGATAAGCTACTCAAAATAAACATATATATTTTCGAATTTTCAAAAATTGAAATTTGTAAAAAAGCAAGTTGCGGAAATCAACTTGCGGTTTGAGTATTAAACCTGGACTAGAATGTAAATACATTTATATCCTTTCTCACATTAAAAGAAGTAATTTAAAACTAGATGATCAAATACTCAAAATAAACATAAATATTTTCGAATTTTCAAAAATTGAAATTTGTAAAAAAGCAAGTTGCGGGAATCAACTTGCGGTTTGAGTATTAAACCTGGACTAGAATGTAAATACATTTATATCCTTTCTCACATTAAAAGAAGTAATTTAAAACTAGATGATCAAATACTCAAAATAAACATATATATTTTCGAATTTTCAAAAATTGAAATTTGTAAAAAAGCAAGTTGCGGGAATCAACTTGCGGTTTGAGTATTAAACCTGGACTAGAATGTAAATACATTTATATGCTTTCTCACATTAAAAGAAGAAATTTAAAACTAGAAGATAAGCTACTCAAAATAAACATATATATTTTCGAATTTTCAAAAATTGAAATTTGTAAAAAAGCAAGTTGCGGAAATCAACTTGCGGTTTGAGTATTAAACCTTAACTATAATGTAAATACATTAATATGCTTTCTCACATTAAAAGAAGAAATTTAAAACTAGAAGATAAGCTACTCAAAATAAACATATATATTTTCGAATTTTCAAAAATTGAAATTTGTAAAAAAGCAAGTTGCGGGAATCAACTTGCGGTTTGAGTATTAAACCTGGACTAGAATGTAAATACATTTATATCCTTTCTCACATTAAAAGAAGTAATTTAAAACTAGATGATCAAATACTCAAAATAAACATATATATTTTCGAATTTTCAAAAATTGAAATTTGTAAAAAAGCAAGTTGCGGGAATCAACTTGCGGTTTGAGTATTAAACCTTAACTATAATGTAAATACATTAATATGCTTTCTCACATTAAAAGAAGAAATTTAAAACTAGAAGATAAGCTACTCAAAATAAACATATATATTTTCGAATTTTCAAAAATTGAAATTTGTAAAAAAGCAAGTTGCGGAAATCAACTTGCGGTTTGAGTATTAAACCTGGACTAGAATGTAAATACATTTATATCCTTTCTCACATTAAAAGAAGTAATTTAAAACTAGATGATCAAATACTCAAAATAAACATATATATTTTCGAATTTTAAAAAAATTGAAATTTGTAAAAAAGCAAGTTGCGGAAATCAACTTGCGGTTTGAGTATTAAACCTGGACTAGAATGTAAATACATTTATATCCTTTCTCACATTAAAAGAAGTAATTTAAAACTAGATGATCAAATACTCAAAATAAACATATATATTTTCGAATTTTAAAAAAATTGAAATTTGTAAAAAAGCAAGTAGCGGAAATCAACTTGCGGTTTGAGTATTAAAAATTATTCGATTTAAATTAAAAATTTTGACCACAAGTAAATGTTAAATGTATAATTCGAATGTATATTTAAATTGCTCGTGACTTAAGCTTTTGTATGCATCTAAGTCCGAGGTACTTTATTTGTGAATCGCACAAACTATTTCCATTTAAATTAAATATTTTGACCACAAGTAAATGTTAAATGTATAATTCGAATGTATATTTAGATTGCTCGTGAACTAAGCTTTTGTATGCATCTAAGTCCGAGGTACTTTATTTGTGAATCGCTCAAGTTATTCGATTTAAATTAAATATTTTGACCACAAGTAAATGTTAAATGTATAATTCGAATGAATATTTAGATTGCTCTTGAACTAAGCTTTTGTATGCATCTAAGTCCGAGGTACTTTATTTGTGAATCGCACAAACTATTTCCATTTAAATTAAATATTTGGACCACAAGTAAATGTCCAATTTTCAAAAACAATTATGTGTTTAGATTGCTCTTGAGTTATTTGTATGAGTGCATAGGTGTTAACGCTTACTTTGAATAGATATTTTACAAGTTACACTTAATTAAGACTTTGACGTCTTTTACCTATTTATTGAGGCACCAAATTTTTATCGAGCATACTTGTTTTGTGTATTGAAACATTCCTTTTTTAATTTAGAGTGCGTTTATGCATTTAGTTTTACTCTAAGTCATATACAAGTACTTAATTAAGGCATTTAGGTGGTCATTCAAAGTGAATCCATATTGGCATTAAATGTATGTTGTCAGTGTTCTTGTCTAGCGCAAATTATACATTAGAACTCATACATACAAATTGCTAAAAGCTTTTAATCACATGTGTTAGCGCCAAGCTAAAAATTCAATTTTGAAGAAATACATGTTTTCTAAAGGAAAATGTCGAATTGTTAACGGTTTTGCTTTGGGTTTTTCGGTATCAAGTTTATATGGAGTCCACATGTTATTCATATGGATAGATTCATTTCAATTAAAAAAAATAATTTCAAAGTTTCAACATTTAATAAGTATTCAGCATGAATTTTTAAATATCTTAAAGTTTATTGGAAGAAAATTTTTATGTTTATTTTAAAAATAGGTAATTGCTCTTTTTAACCTTTTTTAATTTATTATTCTTATTAATTTTAAATGAATTCTTTTAAATGGTAGTTACATGATTTCAGGATAAGTTTAAGAAAAACAGAAGAATGAATATTTTTGGCTTAAAAGTTTTATTAAATTAAATTATTAAAATAGAAAAAAAAAACTAATATTTTATAATTATATTAAAACTGATATGTTATATTTTATACTTATTTTTTATTGTGTTAATGGCATTTCCAAGTCCAAATTCAACTTTAGCATGCTATACTTATCGACATTTTCTTGTGATTGAGATCTTTTTATGGGCTCTCTTGGTACACTTTCTATTATCGATTCAATTAGAAAAATTTTGTAACTAATTTGTTCCAATACAGATCTCTTATTTAAATTTTCATTTTTGCTATTTACAAAACTATTTATTAAATTGTGATATTCATTTTTAATTTTAACAAGCACATCTCTTAAATAAAAATCGTAATAATTAATAGTCGATATCTGCGAAGAGGTATAATTATTTAACAAATTTTTATTCATTCGTAAGCTTGATGATGCTTCTCCTTGTACTAATTGAGTTGAGTCTTGCGAATTAAGCTCTACAACAATTTAATAAATAGTTTTGTAAATAGCAAAAATGGGTTAGGGTTAGGGTTAGGGTTAGGGTTAAGGGTATAATTATTTGTCTGATTTTTATAAGTCACTATTTTCCGGGTTAAAAATAAAAATAAAAAGTTAAAATTAATTCAAATGAGTTTTTTATTATATTTAACTGTTCTCAATATTATGTTAACTTTGAAAGCTTTCACTTGTTGTTTGGGTTGAAATATTATTTGTGTTTATCTCTGGGTCGAATCTGTCCATAAGACGATTCAAAAGAGCATATTTAATTACCAATTTTGAATAATTTTCATAACTAAGTGGCATCATTACATATGTTTCGTTTATTTTTTCAATTTTCCATTTTATATTAAAAAACTTCAAACACTTTACGAATTTTTCTTTCAACTTAACATCTGCATCTATTACGAAATAAGTTGGTTCATTATCTCGATACCAAGAGTCCAATACCCGCATTTTCTTGTAATCTTCAATTGCATGTAATGTATTACTTGTGTATTTGTCTTCTGATACAAAATCATACTGAACGCTAACAGTCCTCAAACGAGAATTTGATAGAAACCAGTTAGACCACTCCTCTTTTGTTATATTAAATGTTGAATTATATTTGACATTTTCATATGTTATCGGTAATACGTTTCTTAAAAGTCGTTCACTTGGATACACATAATTGAATTCTTTTAATTCAGAGCTTAGGAAATTTTTTAATTCACGCTCGTCAATATCTCTCCTTCTAGGATCTTTTCTAATATTCGAGAAAAGCTGAATAAGAACAGACTTTTCTTCTTCAATTAAGTCCATTTGTAAATAAATTAAAATAAAATATTAATTTACTTCATAGAGAAGTTATAGAACATCTTTCAACTCTCTTCTTAAATCTGCGGTTAAATTTTTAGACAGTTTTGAAGATTAAACAGTTTAAACAAGTTTAATTATAAAATAAGTAAGTTCCTTTTCCAGTTCGAAATCTTTTATCATCTTAATCAAAGAGAATAAATTTTTTTTTAACTTTGTAAAGAATTTTTAAAAAGACTTTTTAAATTAAAAATTTTTTTGAAAACTGTTTGTTTAATGAATGAAATATTCAAGCTTAAACTATTTTATATTTAAGGACTTAAAAAGCCATTCACATAAAACGGTTAGTTGGTATTGTCGTTGATCAGTTTTCAATGAAGTTAAGAAGGTGGTCAAATCGAATCCTCGCCGAGTCAAAAATTTGGTTTTATGCAAGATTATTTAGTGTATGCATCTTGAAAATAGAATGTTTCTACAAATAGAATTATAAGCTTTACTTATAGTTTTAAATTTAATTAAATTAAAGGGTACGATCCGCTTTTATGATTTTTTAATACTTGATTAAATGTATTAATGATTTGAAAAAAAAAAAGATAATTTTCATCTTAAAAATTTATTCAAAAAAATAAGAAAATAAACAAAAAATTAATTTATCTCTTTGTCTTTTTGTATTCGAATATACGAATGCTCAAAATATTGCCGAGTTTTTGCTTCTTATTTTCTGGAATTGGTTCTTCATTTAACGGAATATTTGAATCTGGAATCAAGTAAACTTGCTTTTCGTTTAACCCATAATCACAGCAAACAAAATTTCCATCCTTGTTCTTCTTAATAAAGCTGAAATGACCGACCAACGAGGCTTGATAATTAATGTGTAGGATATATTTATCTCCTTTAAGGCTTCGAAGTGCTTCTTTTACAAAATAAACTGAATCTTTGAATTGATTGGATTTGAAAAGATCTCTTCTTCTGTAAACAAAACCATTGTGTTTAATGATATTTGCAAGGGTTGAGTCATATCTTGCTTCTATAATATCTTCAGAATTGATTTTAAAAACTTTAAAATTGAATTTCTGGTCTTGGAAAAATTGCTCTTGACATTCAAAAATCTTTTCGGCAAAATAAAAATTAATAGCATTTGGCATACAAGAATTTTCTTCATCAATCCTTAAATGGTCAATATCCATTTCTAACATTATTTGATTTAACATTTTTTCACAATATTTTAATTCAAATTTTAAAAAAGTAAATCTATTTCGACGAAAAGATCCGTATTTATAAAAGTTTGACGATATAAATAGAATTTCTAATTCTAAAAATAACCTAAAGCACCAATACACTTAAATTCTCTATCAATAACCTAAAGATTAAGACACTTTAATTCCTCTGATCGAATCTCTCAGAAATTGCACAAAAACGCTGAATAACATTAAATCCTTGAAATTCGAATATGTTCAATAAATTCTTCGAAAACTTTTAAAAAAACAATCAAAGTCACATCTTCAATATATTTTTAGAAAGCTCTTTTGATAGCCCTCTTATTAAACCAAAAATTTTAATCTTTGGACCGTTAAAAATCCGCTAATCGCATCTCTTCAATGGTGCAGATCATGTTTAATAGCGCTGAATGAAAATAGTAATTAAGACCCTGAAAAATCCGCTGATCGCATCTCTTCAATGGTGCAGATCATTTAGAATAGCGCTGATTGAAACGAAGAAATTTAGAACAAATCTCTTCAATGGTGCAGATTGTGTTGAATAGCGATGATTGAAACTTAGCATTTAGACTTTGAAAAATCCGCTGATCGCATCTCTTCTATGGTGGAGATTGTGTTGAATAGCGCTGAATGAAAATAGTAATTAAGACCCTGAAAAATCCGCTGATCGCATCTCTTCAATGGTGCAGATTGTGTTGAATAGCGCTGTTTGAAACTAAGCATTTAGACCTTGAAAAATACGCTGATCGCATCTCTTCAATGGTGCAGATTGTGTTGAATAGCGCTGATAGAAACTAAGCATTTAGACCTTGAAAAATCCGCTGATCGCTTCTCTTCAATGGTGCAGATTGTGTTGAATAGCGCTGATTGAAACTCAGAAATTTAGAACGCATCTCTTCAATGGTGCAGATTGTGTTGAATAGCGCTGTTTGAAACTAAGCATTTAGACCTTGAAAAATCCGCTGATCGCATCTCTTCAATGGTGCAGACTGTGTAGAAAAGCGCTGATTGAAACTAAGCATTTTTGTTAAATCAAATTTAAAGTTAAGTTAATTTTAAAAAAATTCGAAAAGCCACATGTTCAATATGTTTTTAGAAAGCTCTTTTGAAAGCCATCTTAATGAACCAAAAAATTTTAAGCCGGACTCGCTAGATTTTTTTTAAATCGAATTTAAAGTTAAGTTAATTTTAAAAAAATTCGAAAAGCCACATGTTCAATATTTTTAGAAAGCTCTTTTGAAAGCCATCTTAATGAACCAAAAAATTTTAAGCCGGACTCGCTAGATTTTTTTAAAATCGAATTTAAAGTTAAGTTAATTTTAAAAAAATTCGAAAAGCCACATGTTCAATATGTTTTTAGAAAGCTCTTTTGAAAGCCATCTTAATGAACCAAAAAATTTTAAGCCGGACTCGCTAGATTTTTTTTAAATCGAATTTAAAGTTAAGTTAATTTTAAAAAAATTCGAAAAGCCACATGTTCAATATTTTTAGAAAGCTCTTTTGAAAGCCATCTTAATGAACCAAAAAATTTTAAGCCGGACTCGCTAGATTTTTTTAAAATCGAATTTAAAGTTAAGTTAATTTTAAAAAAATTCGAAAAGCCACATGTTCTATATGTTTTTTGAAAGCTCTTTTGAAAGCCATCTTAATGAACCAAAAAATTTTAAGCCGGACTCGCTAGATTTTTTTTAAATCGAAATTAAAGTTAAGTTAATTTTGAAAAAATTCAAAATATTCAAAGAATTTCTTTTTTTAACTTTCAATCCTTTTCTGTTATTTAGAGAATTTTTTAAAAAAAACTATTTTTAAAAATTTTTGAAAGCAATGCTTTTTTATTTTAGGGTTTGTTATTCGAGAGGATATAAATATTCCATCAAAATTCAAATTATTTTAATTAAAAATTGAAAAGAATAAACAGAATTTAAAGTATTAAGTATTTATCATCTCGCATCATGGCTTCAAAGAATTTAGTTTTGTAGCATTGGAGGTTTCATCCAGATAGTCGTGATAGAAGGATATCACAATTATTTTACTTTAAGGTGGACCAAATACCTAAAGGCTCAGTTAAAAGAGAGGATATTTTTAATCATCTTTTTTCTATTCGATCCTCTGATAAGGAAACAATTGAGGCACTTGAACTTGTTGTAGATATGAGAACATCATGTCCTATTTACACAAAAGAGTCAAACCTCGATAAAGTTAGCAACTTTTGCGACAGCTTATTTATTTTCATAAAATATGATAAAAACGTATACTTTTTTCGAGCTTTTTTTTTCAAAATACAAAAATATTAATTTTATTTTAAGGTCAAACAAGCTGTGATTGATACAAGGTTGGACATGTTTTTTGAAAGTGAATTTCAGATTCAGCATTTTCAAGTAAAAAAAGCATTGGAAATGGTTAAAGACTTTCGTGACCGAAGTTTGATTCATTTTGGATTTGAATTTAGTAAATTCAGGTAGGTTGTTAATAGATTCAGATTTTGATTAAAAAATTATACCATACTTTATTTCAAAAGAAATGATGTCGCACAATACATTTGGGCTCGGAGATACAAAGATGGTGGCGTGTATAGGCAAGACCCTTATTATCTGTCAAACACTTCAAACAAATCGAAGTTGGACACAATTATCAATCTTGTGAGAAAACCACCAAATCCAATTCATCTCATCAGACCGATAATTCAAAAGAAAAAATTTAATAATTATCGTGACGAGATTGTAGAATGGATAAATTTTTGGGCCAATAAACCTTACTCTCAAAAGACTCCACAGCTATTTATCGTTGGTGTCTCAAATGGTGGAAAGACAAGTTTTATCAATGCAATTTTTGGCGAACTGGATCAACAGAAATTTGTGTTTAACAAAAATTCAAAATTTCCAATGGAAGGATGGGATCCAGATCTACATACTCATGTTATTGCAGATGAAGCTCGTTTCAAAGACATTGACGTAGAGCTATTAAAATTAATAATTGCTGGTGAAGATTTCCCATTAGAGCAAAAGAATAAGGCTTCGTGTACAAGTCGATGCTGTGTTCCAATGATCTTTATTGGGAATCAAAAACCAGATAAAGTCGATGGTTTGTACGAAAGATTTCGATTTATTGAAGTCGATTCCAAAGATTTTGTTCATATTCGTGAAATAAATGACTACCTGGAATGGGACTACAGTATACCAGATGAGGAATTACATTTACAATTAAACATTGTACCAAAACAGCCTTTTAGTTGCTTAAAAACTAGAAAGTCAGGCGGTGATAATGTGTCCCAAAATGTTAATTTGTCATCGGATAAACTAAGAAACGATGTGCTACCCTTGTTGCGATTGTCAAAGAGTGATGTTTTAAGTCCATCAATCTCAAGCCAATCCGAGAGTGTTGAAGAAATCTCAATTGGATCAAATAAGTTCAAAAGGACAAATAAAACTTTTGACGATGAATCTCAAGAAGAGTTAAATCTAAAAAAGACTGTTTGCTCAGTGGCAACCTCTCCAATAAAATGTGGACTAAAATCAAATGACCAAGATTGGTATTCGAACATTACCTTTGGTCAGTTATTGAATGGATCAGTCGATCTGACAAATGAAGAATCCTCAAAAATTGGCGAATGTTTGATGATTTTAGCCAAAAAGTTTTCGAATCCAATGGGACAAGTAAATAAAGTTTCCTCAATAACCATTGAACCCAAAGGATTACCTTATAAGGAAAATGTTGACAACGAAAAAACAGCTGAATCAGATGCAAATGAAACACAAGCGAATCAAACAAAAGAATAAAAAGAGTATCAAGATTACAGTATTTTGATTATCAATTTTTCTTAAATAAAATTTTTTTTTATTAATAAAGTAAAATAAAATTAGATAAAATGTCTTCCATTTTTTGGGGTTAGGGTTAGGGTAACCCTTTTAAAACCTAATTTAGGAATTAGGAATAAATAAAAAAGCTTAAAATGAAATATGAAAAATTTTTTTTAATAATTAATTCGGTTACGGACTAATTGAAATACTAAGATGATTATTCTTAAACAATCAAAAAAATTTAATAAATCAATTATACTTTATTTTAAAAAGATAAAAATACACATTTCACTAAAAACGTTAATTTTTTTTAAATTTCTTATTTTCTTTTACTTCAATATCTGTTTGTGTTGATGCTTCAGCTGTTTTAGGAACTTCATCATATCTTCCAGTTATACGTTTAGAAAGAATATACCTTATTACCAACCTTGAATTGGATTCGTAGCTTGTTGGCATCAAAATAAAAAAATTTTCAAATTTTTCAATTTTCCATTTCAGTTCAAATGTCGAAAGTGCTTTTTGAAATAAAAAAATTTGGTCTAAGCTAGTATAAATAGCAAAAAATATCGGCTCAAAATCACGGTACCAAGAGTCCAATATTCTCATAGCTCTAAAATCTTCGATAGCATGGAGTCTCTCACTTTTAAATTTCTCTTCTTCAACAAATTCACCTTGTAAAACAACAGTACGTAAACTGTTGTTGGAAAGAAACCAGTTCGACCAAGCTTCTTTGGTTATCGAAAATCGAGAGTTAAATTTAACATTCTGGTATGTTATTGGTAAATAATTTCTTAAGAAACGTTCGGTTGGATATCTGTAATAAAATTCTTTTTGATTTGAGCTTAGAAATTCTTTCAACTCATTATATTCTATTTTATTCCCATTGTGATCTTTTTTGATTAGAGAACAAAGCTTAATCAAATTTGATCTTGCAACACTTAATAAATCCATAATGCTATCTACTTAGTTGCTCTCTTTTGAAATGAAACTTTCTAACAGAAAATTTAAGAATATGTAAAATTTTAAGTTTTTCCTTGACATTTGTATTCACACAAAAACAAGGTCGTCAATTAAAAGATAAAGAAAAGTTTAAGGAGACTAATTTTTTGTCTAAATTTATTTTGCGTAGAATTAAAAATTTGCTAAGATTAAATATAATCGCATGGCTTCATAACGTTTAAGCTTCTTGGATCGATTTTGTTCGTAAAGACATGTTGTGTCTTTTTAAAAGAAAAAGACCTTGATCTTATGAGATTTCTTTCGCCAGTGCCTGTATGTTCTAAGTTTTCTAAACTTTTTGATCGTTCTTTAGAAAGAATTTTACATTTGGACAAAATTACACTTTCACAACCAAATTTTGACAAATTACCATTTGAGAAAATATATTTCCAACATCCAATCGTATGAAATCTATATTTTATAGCGTATTTAAACCAGAGGGAATTAGAACATTCTGAAAAAACGTCACTTAAGGTCTCTGCACCGAAATTCACTTAAATAAACTACAATAAGAATTATGTACATAAATTTCGAAAAACAGTATTACCTGTTTTTGGTGAAAATAATTTTAGTTACTTAACAAGATAAAATAAATTAAACGAATTATTTATTAAAAAAAGGCGGAAAATATTTTATTTAGTACTAAACTGTAATATTCGGACCCTTTTTTTTGACTTTTGAAAACAATTTGGGGTAGGGTTAGGGTTAGAAACATATAACAATAGAAAAAAAAACCTACGTGCGCAAAGGTCAACATCACGAAAGACTAAAATTCTTGGCTCATAACGCAAATGCTCGCAATGAATATGTTGACAAACAAACGCATCAAGACATTAACTTGATAGTTGAAATGAGCTTATTTGAATACAAGCACCAACACTCATTAGACACTGACAATAACAATGACAAAGTAGTGTACATAATGTCTATTTATAAACATGTTAAATGTACTAAACAAAGTTGTCTAGAACAAATAGCAAAGTTTTTGAGCGACAAATTGCCTCGTAATGAATCAACAACAACAAGTAGACCGAGTCTTTTAGTATTGGGAGATTTTAATATCGATTTTAACAAGCAAGAAAACAAAGAATGCATGGCATTAATTCAAGATAAAATGAACTTGAGACCTGTGTTTGAAAATGCAAAGTCTTTTGAAAACAAGTCACATGTCGACTGGGCTTTTAGGAATCGAAATTTTCAACATCAAGTTAAGTCACAATTGTACGAAACGTGGTTCAGCGATCATTCGGCCATTTGGAGTGAAGTCAATTTTGTTGATTTTTAATGAAAAAAAATTAATTGAATTTGTGAATTTTTTCCTTTTTATTAAATTTTATGTTTTCAAATAAATTTATATAATAGAATTGTAATTTTTTTTGCACTTGATTATGATTTGAAATATTAACTGGTGACTACGAAATGAGTTTTTGGCTCGTTATAGACTTGGCTCATATTTTAAATTAATGAGAAAGAGAAAGAGAAAGAGAGAGAGAGAGAGAGAGAGAGAGAGAGAGAGAGAGAGAGAGAAAGTAGGGCTTTGGCAATGAACTCATCAAAATGAAAATATCAAATACAAATTTGTTTTATTTTTTTTTTCCAAAAGGTTAGATTCTTCTTTTAAGGTAAATTTTTATAAAAAATTATATTGCCTAGATTTTACTAGATTTGTATCTAGCCACTACTCTTAAAATAATAGATTTAAGCCTTTTTTTTGTTGTAAATGATTAATTCTTCTTATTCATAAACTCAGCGATTTTGAAAACGAATAATCATGCCTCGTTTCTGATTGCAAATTCGGCTTCTCCATCAAAAATGGACACATCAACACGGAAAATATCAAACTAATTGAAAAATTACATAAATTATTGATATTTCATCGATAATCGATAAATCAGTCAATATTCATGCGATCAACTTGAAACTTGGTAGCCGGTCTTATACAAGTCCAATTTATTTGTGTACAAAATTTCAGCCCAATACGATACTCCCTTGTCTACTTTTTCCTTGTCCACATACAGACACACGGACGGACGGACGGACGGACGGACGGACGGACACGACGAACGTAATACCCGATTAGGGACACGACGAATGGCTAGATAAATCTAGTAAAATCTAGGTAACCCTAACCCTAACCCTAACCCTAACCCGAAGATCATTATCTTGTTCTCAAATTGTTTTCAAAAGTCAAAAAAAAGGGTCCGAATATTACAGTTTAGTACTAAATAAAATATTTTCCGCCTTTTTTTAATAAATAATTCGTTTAATTTATTTTATCTTGTTAAGTAACTAAAATTATTTTCACCAAAAACAGGTAATACTGTTTTTCGAAATTTATGTACATAATTCTTATTGTAGTTTATTTAAGTGAATTTCGGTGCAGAGACCTTAAGTGACGTTTTTTCAGAATGTTCTAATTCCCTCTGGTTTAAATACGCTATAAAATATAGATTTCATACGATTGGATGTTGGAAATATATTTTCTCAAATGGTAATTTGTCAAAATTTGGTTGTGAAAGTGTAATTTTGTCCAAATGTAAAATTCTTTCTAAAGAACGATCAAAAAGTTTAGAAAACTTAGAACATACAGGCACTGGCGAAAGAAATCTCATAAGATCACGGTCTTTTTCTTTTAAAAAGACACAACATGTCTTTACGAACAAAATCGATCCAAGAAGCTTAAACGTTATGAAGCCATGCGATTATATTTAATCTTAGCAAATTTTTAATTCTACGCAAAATAAATTTAGACAAAAAATTAGTCTCCTTAAACTTTTCTTTATCTTTTAATTGACGACCTTGTTTTTGTGTGAATACAAATGTCAAGGAAAAACTTAAAATTTTACATATTCTTAAATTTTCTGTTAGAAAGTTTCATTTCAAAAGAGAGCAACTAAGTAGATAGCATTATGGATTTATTAAGTGTTGCAAGATCAAATTTGATTAAGCTTTGTTCTCTAATCAAAAAAGATCACAATGGGAATAAAATAGAATATAATGAGTTGAAAGAATTTCTAAGCTCAAATCAAAAAGAATTTTATTACAGATATCCAACCGAACGTTTCTTAAGAAATTATTTACCAATAACATACCAGAATGTTAAATTTAACTCTCGATTTTCGATAACCAAAGAAGCTTGGTCGAACTGGTTTCTTTCCAACAACAGTTTACGTACTGTTGTTTTACAAGGTGAATTTGTTGAAGAAGAGAAATTTAAAAGTGAGAGACTCCATGCTATCGAAGATTTTAGAGCTATGAGAATATTGGACTCTTGGTACCGTGATTTTGAGCCGATATTTTTTGCTATTTATACTAGCTTAGACCAAATTTTTTTATTTCAAAAAGCACTTTCGACATTTGAACTGAAATGGAAAATTGAAAAATTTGAAAATTTTTTTATTTTGATGCCAACAAGCTACGAATCCAATTCAAGGTTGGTAATAAGGTATATTCTTTCTAAACGTATAACTGGAAGATATGATGAAGTTCCTAAAACAGCTGAAGCATCAACACAAACAGATATTGAAGTAAAAGAAAATAAGAAATTTAAAAAAAATTAACGTTTTTAGTGAAATGTGTATTTTTATCTTTTTAAAATAAAGTATAATTGATTTATTAAATTTTTTTGATTGTTTAAGAATAATCATCTTAGTATTTCAATTAGTCCGTAACCGAATTAATTATTAAAAAAAATTTTTCATATTTCATTTTAAGCTTTTTTATTTATTCCTAATTCCTAAATTAGGTTTTAAAAGGGTTACCCTAACCCTAACCCCAAAAAATGGAAGACATTTTATCTAATTTTATTTTACTTTATTAATAAAAAAAAATTTTATTTAAGAAAAATTGATAATCAAAATACTGTAATCTTGATACTCTTTTTATTCTTTTGTTTGATTCGCTTGTGTTTCATTTGCATCTGATTCAGCTGTTTTTTCGTTGTCAACATTTTCCTTATAAGGTAATCCTTTGGGTTCAATGGTTATTGAGGAAACTTTATTTACTTGTCCCATTGGATTCGAAAACTTTTTGGCTAAAATCATCAAACATTCGCCAATTTTTGAGGATTCTTCATTTGTCAGATCGACTGATCCATTCAATAACTGACCAAAGGTAATGTTCGAATACCAATCTTGGTCATTTGATTTTAGTCCACATTTTATTGGAGAGGTTGCCACTGAGCAAACAGTCTTTTTTAGATTTAACTCTTCTTGAGATTCATCGTCAAAAGTTTTATTTGTCCTTTTGAACTTATTTGATCCAATTGAGATTTCTTCAACACTCTCGGATTGGCTTGAGATTGATGGACTTAAAACATCACTCTTTGACAATCGCAACAAGGGTAGCACATCGTTTCTTAGTTTATCCGATGACAAATTAACATTTTGGGACACATTATCACCGCCTGACTTTCTAGTTTTTAAGCAACTAAAAGGCTGTTTTGGTACAATGTTTAATTGTAAATGTAATTCCTCATCTGGTATACTGTAGTCCCATTCCAGGTAGTCATTTATTTCACGAATATGAACAAAATCTTTGGAATCGACTTCAATAAATCGAAATCTTTCGTACAAACCATCGACTTTATCTGGTTTTTGATTCCCAATAAAGATCATTGGAACACAGCATCGACTTGTACACGAAGCCTTATTCTTTTGCTCTAATGGGAAATCTTCACCAGCAATTATTAATTTTAATAGCTCTACGTCAATGTCTTTGAAACGAGCTTCATCTGCAATAACATGAGTATGTAGATCTGGATCCCATCCTTCCATTGGAAATTTTGAATTTTTGTTAAACACAAATTTCTGTTGATCCAGTTCGCCAAAAATTGCATTGATAAAACTTGTCTTTCCACCATTTGAGACACCAACGATAAATAGCTGTGGAGTCTTTTGAGAGTAAGGTTTATTGGCCCAAAAATTTATCCATTCTACAATCTCGTCACGATAATTATTAAATTTTTTCTTTTGAATTATCGGTCTGATGAGATGAATTGGATTTGGTGGTTTTCTCACAAGATTGATAATTGTGTCCAACTTCGATTTGTTTGAAGTGTTTGACAGATAATAAGGGTCTTGCCTATACACGCCACCATCTTTGTATCTCCGAGCCCAAATGTATTGTGCGACATCATTTCTTTTGAAATAAAGTATGGTATAATTTTTTAATCAAAATCTGAATCTATTAACAACCTACCTGAATTTACTAAATTCAAATCCAAAATGAATCAAACTTCGGTCACGAAAGTCTTTAACCATTTCCAATGCTTTTTTTACTTGAAAATGCTGAATCTGAAATTCACTTTCAAAAAACATGTCCAACCTTGTATCAATCACAGCTTGTTTGACCTTAAAATAAAATTAATATTTTTGTATTTTGAAAAAAAAAGCTCGAAAAAAGTATACGTTTTTATCATATTTTATGAAAATAAATAAGCTGTCGCAAAAGTTGCTAACTTTATCGAGGTTTGACTCTTTTGTGTAAATAGGACATGATGTTCTCATATCTACAACAAGTTCAAGTGCCTCAATTGTTTCCTTATCAGAGGATCGAATAGAAAAAAGATGATTAAAAATATCCTCTCTTTTAACTGAGCCTTTAGGTATTTGGTCCACCTTAAAGTAAAATAATTGTGATATCCTTCTATCACGACTATCTGGATGAAACCTCAAATTCTCAAAAACTAAATTCTTTGAAGCCATGATGCGAGATGATAAATACTTAATACTTTAAATTCTGTTTATTCTTTTCAATTTTTAATTAAAATAATTTGAATTTTGATGGAATATTTATATCCTCTCGAATAACAAACCCTAAAATAAAAAAGCATTGCTTTCAAAAATTTTTAAAAATAGTTTTTTTTAAAAAATTCTCTAAATAACAGAAAAGGATTGAAAGTTAAAAAAAGAAATTCTTTGAATATTTTGAATTTTTTCAAAATTAACTTAACTTTAATTTCGATTTAAAAAAAATCTAGCGAGTCCGGCTTAAAATTTTTTGGTTCATTAAGATGGCTTTCAAAAGAGCTTTCAAAAAACATATAGAACATGTGGCTTTTCGAATTTTTTTAAAATTAACTTAACTTTAAATTCGATTTTAAAAAAATCTAGCGAGTCCGGCTTAAAATTTTTTGGTTCATTAAGATGGCTTTCAAAAGAGCTTTCTAAAAATATTGAACATGTGGCTTTTCGAATTTTTTTAAAATTAACTTAACTTTAAATTCGATTTAAAAAAAATCTAGCGAGTCCGGCTTAAAATTTTTTGGTTCATTAAGATGGCTTTCAAAAGAGCTTTCTAAAAACATATTGAACATGTGGCTTTTCGAATTTTTTTAAAATTAACTTAACTTTAAATTCGATTTTAAAAAAATCTAGCGAGTCCGGCTTAAAATTTTTTGGTTCATTAAGATGGCTTTCAAAAGAGCTTTCTAAAAATATTGAACATGTGGCTTTTCGAATTTTTTTAAAATTAACTTAACTTTAAATTCGATTTAAAAAAAATCTAGCGAGTCCGGCTTAAAATTTTTTGGTTCATTAAGATGGCTTTCAAAAGAGCTTTCAAAAAACATATAGAACATGTGGCTTTTCGAATTTTTAATTCGAATTTAAATTCTCTATCAATAACCTAAAGATTAAGACACTTTAATTCCTCTGATCGAATCTCTCAGAAATTGCACAAAAACGCTGAATAACATTAAATCCTTGAAATTCGAATATGTTCAATAAATTCTTCGAAAACTTTTAAAAAAACAATCAAAGTCACATCTTCAATATATTTTTAGAAAGCTCTTTTGATAGCCCTCTTATTAAACCAAAAATTTTAATCTTTGGACCGTTAAAAATCCGCTAATCGCATCTCTTCAATGGTGCAGATCATGTTTAATAGCGCTGAATGAAAATAGTAATTAAGACCCTGAAAAATCCGCTGATCGCATCTCTTCAATGGTGCAGATCATTTAGAATAGCGCTGATTGAAACGAAGAAATTTAGAACAAATCTCTTCAATGGTGCAGATTGTGTTGAATAGCGATGATTGAAACTTAGCATTTAGACTTTGAAAAATCCGCTGATCGCATCTCTTCTATGGTGGAGATTGTGTTGAATAGCGCTGAATGAAAATAGTAATTAAGACCCTGAAAAATCCGCTGATCGCATCTCTTCAATGGTGCAGATTGTGTTGAATAGCGCTGTTTGAAACTAAGCATTTAGACCTTGAAAAATACGCTGATCGCATCTCTTCAATGGTGCAGATTGTGTTGAATAGCGCTGATAGAAACTAAGCATTTAGACCTTGAAAAATCCGCTGATCGCTTCTCTTCAATGGTGCAGATTGGGTTAGGGTTAGGGTTAGGGTTAGGGTTAGGGTTAGGGTATAATTATTTGTCTGATTTTTATAAGTCACTATTTTTCGGGTTAAAAATAAAAATTAAAGTTTAAAATTTTATAGTTTTATTTAAATTTTTTCATTTAAGTTGAATTTAGACTTCGACAATGTCTTCATTTGATGTTTGTGTTGAAATATCATTTGTGTCTATTTCTGGGTCGAATCTGTCCATTAAACGATTTAAAACAGCATATTTAATTACCAACTTTGAATAATTTTCATAACTTAATGGCATCAACACAAATACTTCGTTAATCTTTTCAATTTTCCATTTTAGATTGAAAAATTTTAAGCACTTTTCGAATTTGTCTTTCAACTTAATATCTGCATTTATGACAAAATAAGTCGGTTCATTATCACGAAACCATGAATCCAATACACGCATTATTTTGTAGTCTTCAATTGCATGTAATGTATTACTTGTGTATTTGTCTTCTGATACATTATCATACTGAACGCTAACAGTTCTTAAACGAGAATTTGATAGAAACCAGTTGGACCACTCCTCTCTTGTTATTTTAAATCTCGAATTAAATTTAACATTTTCGTATGTTATGGGTAGTATGTTTCTTAAAAGTCGTTCACTTGGATACCTATAATTGAATTCTTTAAATTCTGAGCTTATGAAATTTCTTAATTCATTCTCGTCCATATTACTAACTTTTGGTTCCGAGCTAATAATCGAGAAAAGTTTAATAAGAATAGACCTTTTTTCTTCGACAAAATCCATTCTAATACAAAATTGAAATTTTGTACTAAGATATACAATACTACTGTTCTTTACAGTATACGTTTGACTTTTAATTATTTTGTTATATTCTAACTCGAAATCTGCAGTTTTAACTTAGACAGTTTTTACGTCTTTAAAGTTTAAACATTTAATTTTCAAAATGACGGTAATCTTCATCTATGTACTTAAATTGTTTAATTTTATTTTACTTCTACACAGTTACCACTTAATTTTTATTTGTGTTGATTACTTTCATTAAAAGTCTTCATTTAAAGTCTTCATTAAAAGATTTAGATACTAAAAGTGTTTAATTTTTAACATTAATAAGCGATAAATAAAAGTATATTTTATGTTATTTATTGTTGTTTTGAAAAAAAAATAAATCTTTTAATGTTTCAATTTTGATTTTGCTTTTAAAAAAAAATGTGAAATAATAGTATTATAAATTAAGGTTGAAATTTTCTCTCCACTCTTGGTCTTTTAAAATTGTAAACATCTGGTTCAAACGACCGTTTTAGAGGCAGGCGTTCACAATAGAGTCCATCTTTTAAAGAATCGGAAAACGGATAATCATCACTGTAATCGGTTTGTACGCCAACATCCTTTTTAATTTTTGGTTTCATTGATTTTAGACATGTTGGGTTTATTACTTTATGTTCAATTATTTTCATATTATTATACGGTTGGATTTTATTTATTAAGATAAATTGATTGTCAAATTGAATTATTTTCCAACTTGAACCAAAGATTGCAAGTGCCTGGTTGTATTCTGAGACCAAATCACGACAAACATACACATGAAAAAATAATGGACCATTGTACTCTCTTGTTTCATCATTATGGCAGCTGTAATCCATTAGTCTATCTGCATAAAAAGTAGAAAAAACAATTGGCTCAGTTACTTTTGAGAATACTTGACAAGCTCCATCTTGTACGTATACTGTTTTTGACTTTTCATAGCAAAACCAGTCGATTAATAAAACTCTATCGACTTGATAATTCAGAACAATGTTTTCATAGGAGAATTTCACAAATTGTTCCAATAAAAAGTCGCTTTGAAAGGTGGTGGTGTGTGATCGAATCGGCCAAACATATTTTCGAAACATTATTTTGAAAAATACGTCCTGTTCTATTGGCATACCAATTGGGTGATACGGACCCTTTCGTGAATTGAAACACAGACTTGGCAGTATATTCCTTGCCTTTGTGAATATATCCAATGAATTTAGTCGAAATAACGCAGGCTTTGCTCCGATAGTTTCAACTTGGCATGATCGACTTACTTTTTCGCTTTTCGATTGAATAAACACTGGCTTTGATAAGCTGAGTATTTTGTATTCAATTAAACTCCGAGTGAATTCCGAATACAATCGTGGCAACAATATATACATCCCACCTAACTCAACCAATTCCCATCCGTTCATCAACAAATTCACTGCATTTTTAAACTTTTCAGCCATCACTCTATTAGTTTTGCATTGATAGAATAAGAAACGGTCTTTTTTATCTTTCCATAATATGTGTTTTAGTCGTAATTCTTTATAAAGCTTTATAGCTTCAGGTTCGTTGCCAATATAGTTTTCGCACTCAATAGTATCGGATTGAGCCGCAATACTCCGGCTTTTCGATTTTGTAAACCATTCAAACACTTCTGTTCGATTGCAATCTACATTTTCGACAACATTTTGGTATGTAAGCGGGCATTCCTCTTCGATTCTTGTTTCTGAAATTGATCCAATGTTGATGTCATCATCTGCATCTATAAACAGTGAAAATAATCTTGGGCGATTAAATGGCTTGTTAAACTTGACCAATAACGAAGAATATAAATATGGCATTATTCTTCTTGCATTTGAGACTAGGTCATCAATTTCGAACGAGTTTTTGAACATTTTGATTTTTTATTTTTTTTTAATTTATGATATGAAAATTGAAGAACGAGAAGGTTTTTATATAGAAATTTTAGAAGACCATGAACATTTCGATTTTCTAATTGAAACTGCAGCTAATATCTTGAATGTAAAGAGAAAACAGCTTAAAATTTAATTTTAACATGGATAGTATTTGAAATCATGTTGTGATTTGAATAAATTAGTCTTTTATGAATAATTTAGTTAAAGATATATAGCAATAAAGAAAAGGGGATAAAATTAGTCTTACATCTAACGTCTTGTTTTCTTTTAAACAAAAAGTTATATTTATCGTGTCAGAAAATTTGTCTTAGAAATTTTTAAATTAAAAGAAAACAAGACGTTAGACTAAATTTATCCCCTTTTCTTTATTGCTATATATCTTTTTTTAATGTAGACTAGTAGTAGTAGTCTAAACCAAAATTTTAGAGTTATTCCGAGCAAAACTTTTAGTCTCTCCACTCAGAATTTTAAAAGCAAAAAAAACGAAATGTTCATTCATAGGACTTGAAATTAGAAATTTAAAAATTAAATAAATTATGAATTTTATAAATTTTTTATTCATAATTATTCAAGGTAAAATTGTTTTTTGACCATAAACGTCTACAATAAATTTGGTAAAACTCTGTAAATCTTTTTTGTTGATTTCACAGATTTCTCGCAATTGATTTATTTTCTTTTCCATATACTCTTTACCAATCAAAAACTCATTCTGATTTTTATTTGAAAAATTGTTTGTTTGTGCATAAACTTGTTTGTATTCCTTGCAAAGACAATCCAACATCTTTTGATTATGTAAAAATTGCTTTTTTTTCAACAGCTGATGATAGTAGTGTTCAACAGTGTAACAAATAGATTTGCTGCACACAAGATCAAGAATCACTTCAAGTTCGCACCAGACAAGAATATCGCAGTCTACATTCCAATCATCGATTCTGTTGTAATAAAGTCTTTGATCAAGGGTTAGGGTTAGGGTTAGGGTTTAGGGTTGGGGTTAGGGTATAATTATTTGTCTGATTTTTATAAGTCACTATATTTCGGGTTAAAAATAAAAATTAAAGTTTAAAATTTTATAGTTTTATTTAAATTTTTTCATTTAAGTTGAATTTAGACTTCGACAATGTCTTCATTTGATGTTTGTGTTGAAATATCATTTGTGTCTATTTCTGGGTCGAATCTGTCCATTAAACGATTTAAAAGAGCATATTTAATTACCAACTTTGAATAATTTTCATAACTTAATGGCATCAACACAAATACTTCGTTAATCTTTTCAATTTTCCATTTTAGATTGAAAAATTTTAAGCACTTTTCGAATTTGTCTTTCAACTTAATATCTGCATTTATGACAAAATAAGTCGGTTCATTATCACGAAACCATGAATCCAATACACGCATTATTTTGTAGTCTTCAATTGCATGTAATGTATTACTTGTGTATTTGTCTTCTGATACATTATCATACTGAACGCTAACAGTTCTTAAACGAGAATTTGATAGAAACCAGTTGGACCACTCCTCTCTTGTTATTTTAAATCTCGAATTAAATTTAACATTTTCGTATGTTATGGGTAGTATGTTTCTTAAAAGTCGTTCACTTGGATACCTATAATTGAATTCTTTAAATTCTGAGCTTATGAAATTTCTTAATTCATTCTCGTCCATATTACTAACTTTTGGTTCCGAGCTAATAATCGAGAAAAGTTTAATAAGAATAGACCTTTTTTCTTCGACAAAATCCATTCTAATACAAAATTGAAATTTTGTACTAAGATATACAATACTACTGTTCTTTACAGTATACGTTTGAATTTTAATTATTTTGTTATATTCTAACTCGAAATCTGCAGTTTTAACTTAGACAGTTTTTACGTCTTTAAAGTTTAAACATTTAATTTTCAAAATGACGGTAAACTTCATCTATGTACTTAAATTGTTTAATTTTATTTTACTTCTACACAGTTACCACTTAATTTTTATTTGTGTTGATTACTTTCATTAAAAGTCTTCATTTAAAGTCTTCATTAAAAGATTTAGATACTAAAAGTGTTTAATTTTTAACATTAATAAGCGATAAATAAAAGTATATTTTATGTTATTTATTGTTGTTTTGAAAAAAAAATAAATCTATTAATGTTTCAATTTTGATTTTGCTTTTATAAAAAAATGTGAAATAATAGTATTAAAAATTAAGGTTGAAATTTTCTCTCCACTCTTGGTCTTTTAAAATTGTAAACATCTGGTTCAAAACGACCGTTTTGGAGGCAGGCGTTCACAATAGAGTCCATCTTTTAAAGAATCGCAAAACGGATAATCATCACTGTAATCGGTTTGTACGCCAACATCCTTTTTAATTTTTGGTTTCATTGATTTTAGACATGTTGGGTTTATTACTTTATGTTCAATTATTTTCATATTATTATACGGTTGGATTTTATTTATTAAGATAAATTGATTGTCAAATTGAATTATTTTCCAACTTGAACCAAAGATTGCAAGTGCCTGGTTGTATTCTGAGACCAAATCACGACAAGCATACACATGAAAAAATAATGGACCATTGTACTCTCTTGTTTCATCATTATGGCAGCTGTAATCCATTAGTCTATCTGCATAAAAAGTAGAAAAAACAATTGGCTCAGTTACTTTTGAGAATACTTGACAAGCTCCATCTTGTACGTATACTGTTTTTGACTTTTCATAGCAAAACCAGTCGATTAATAAATCTCTATCGACTTGATAATTCAGAACAATGTTTTCATAGGAGAATTTCACAAATTGTTCCAATAAAAAGTCGCTTTGAAAGGTGGTGGTGTGTGATCGAATCGGCCAAACATATTTTCGAAACATTATTTTGAAAAATACGTCCTGTTCTATTGGCATACCAATTGGGTGATACGGACCCTTTCGTGAATTGAAACACAGACTTGGCAGTATATTCCTTGCCTTTGTGAATATATCCAATGAATTTAGTCGAAATAACGCAGGCTTTGCTCCGATAGTTTCAACTTGGCATGATCGACTTACTTTTTCGCTTTTCGATTGAATAAACACTGGCTTTGATAAGCTGAGTATTTTGTATTCAATTAAACTCCGAGTGAATTCCGAATACAATCGTGGCAACAATATATACATCCCACCTAACTCAACCAATTCCCATCCGTTCATCAACAAATTCACTGCATTTTTAAACTTTTCAGCCATCACTCTATTAGTTTTGCATTGATAAAAAAAGAAAACGGTCTTTTTTATCTTTCCATAATATGTGTTTTAGTCGTAATTCTTTATAAAGCTTTATAGCTTCAGGTTCGTTGCCAATATAGTTTTCGCACTCAATAGTATCGGATTGAGCCGCAATACTCCGGCTTTTCGATTTTGTAAACCATTCAAACACTTCTGTTCGATTGCAATCTACATTTTCGACAACATTTTGGTATGTAAGCGGGCATTCCTCTTCGATTCTTGTTTCTGAAATTGATCCAATGTTGATGTCATCATCTGCATCTATAAACAGTGAAAATAATCTTGGGCGATTAAATGGCTTGTTAAACTTGACCAATAGCGAAGAATATAAATATGGCATTATTCTTCTTGCATTTGAGACTGGGTCATCAATTTCGAACGAGTTTTTGAACATTTTGATTTTTTATTTTATTTTAATTTATGATATGAAAATTGAAGAACGAGAAGGTTTTTATATAGAAATTTTAGAAGACCATGAACATTTCGATTTTCTAATTGAAACTGCAGCTATTATCTTGAATGTAAAGAGAAAACAGCTTAAAATTTAATTTTAACATGGATAGTATTTGAAATCATGTTGTGATTTGAATAAATTAGTCTTTTATGAATAATTTAGTTAAAGATATATAGCAATAAAGAAAAGGGGATAAAATTAGTCTTACATCTAACGTCTTGTTTTCTTTTAAACAAAAAATTATATTTATCGTGTCAGAAAATTTGTCTTAGAAATTTTTAAATTAAAAGAAAACAAGACGTTAGACGTAAGACTAAATTTATCCCCTTTTCTTTATTGCTATATATCTTTTTTTAATGTAGACTAGTAGTAGTAGTCTAAACCAAAATTTTAGAGTTATTCCGAGCAAAACTTTTAGTCTCTCCACTCAGAATTTTAAAAGCAAAAAAAACGAAATGTTCATTCATAGGACTTGAAATTAGAAATTTAAAAATTAAATAAATTATGAATTTTATAAATTTTTTATTCATAATTATTCAAGGTAAAATTGTTTTTTGACCATAAACCTCTACAATAAATTTGGTAAAACTCTGTAAATCTTTTTTGTTGATTTCACAGATTTCTCGCAATTGATTTATTTTCTTTTCCATATACTCTTTACCAATCAAAAACTCATTCTGATTTTTATTTGAAAAATTGTTTGTTTGTGCATAAACTTGTTTGTATTCCTTGCAAAGACAATCCAACATCTTTTGATTATGTAAAAATTGCTTTTTTTTCAACAGCTGATGATAGTAGTGTTCAACAGTGTAACAAATAGATTTGCTGCACACAAGATCAAGAATCACTTCAAGTTCGCACCAGACAAGAATATCGCAGTCTACATTCCAATCATCGATTCTGTTGTAATAAAGTCTTTGATCAAGTCTAGGATCATGAATCCAAAAATTTTGCAAAGTTAAAACAATTTTAGATTTTTTTTGGACACTCAATGATAATTTGGTTGTTAGGCCTTGACTCAAAGCAACAGTTGACAAATTGGCTGTATTTAATTCTAATGTATTATTTGATTGTTTGACCTTTTTTTCTTTAGATTCGTAAAATTTTGAAGCTTGTTCGAGCGATTGAATGCTCAAATCTCTTTTTAAATTTAATCGAGAGTCTTCTTTCTTTTAACCTCATGCTGACTGCAGACAATTACACTTGAGTCATCGCTTGATCCTTCGTCCGATGATAACAAGATAATACTTGTATCCATTATCTAAAAAAAATCTGTTTTTATTTCAAACACAAATTATTTTGTTATTTTCTACAAAATTAGTTGTAGTATTCAGCAAAAAAAGTGACATTTTTTTTAAAATTGTTTTATTTAAAACTTAAGATTTAATATTTTCAAGGAAATCGGTAATTCTAGGAATCTCACATATATGAATACATTTTAAATGCATTATCAATTCATTGCGTTTCTTAAAACAAGTCTCTGTATCACGACATGCTGGAAATCCACACACATATAATGGTTGGTCGCTAAGAGCTTTCCATTTTCGCTTATATGTCAAAGCTGGTATAACGTACAACTTTATTAACATTTTTGATGAATGGCTTAACGCTTTAAGCTCATCAACAATTTTAAAATACTTTTTTCTTGTTTGTCTTCTTTTGAAAATTGCAACGATTTTGTTAACAAACATTTTATGTTACTGGATTGATTTTTGATAAATAGTAAATTATTGTAAAGTTAATCTGTTGTTCTTTTATTTTAAAAATAAAAAGTAAACTTTAAGAGTATACTTCAACTTTAACTATGCCTGCAGGAAATTAAATATTACTGTATAAAACAGTAGTGTAACAATACTGAACCTTTACAGACTTAATTAATGTCTTACGATCTTGGTCAAAAAGTGAAATCGAAGATTTCTTTACTGAAATAATATTGAGTTTTGATTAAGATGAAATAAAAAAATTAAAAGATAAAAAAGCTTTATTTTCGAATAATTTTATTTGAGTAAATACTGTTTAAAAACGAAGCAAAATTATCCATGTCTTGGAGTGACACTTCCACAATATCTTCCGTATCTTTGATTCTTCTTTTAAATTCCATTTTCTCGAGTTCATACTGGATCAGATCACAACAAATGTGACGATGTTTTTCTTCAAACCGATTCAAACAATCTTTTAATTTGTTTAATTCTTGTATATTGTCAAAATATATTTTTTTCTTCAACAGTAAGTTGTAATAATGTTCTGTTGTATACAAAATTTGTCCGCAATTTACCACTAAATCTAACAGAACTTCTATTTCGGACCGAACATAAAGCTCAAGATCAAAATCGTCCAGACCAATAGTATTATAGTAAAGATTCCGGCTTAATCTTGTATCGTGTTGCCAAAATTCTTGCTCCGACATTTCAACTTTCGGTTGATTTTCGGCTATAACTTGTTGAGAGCTTGTTACATTTTCTTCAAAAGACTTAACTTTTTTGCATAAGAATTCTTGTGATAAATCAAAACTAAATTCACGTTTGATTGGTTTCGATTGACTACTAATACTCTTGTCATTGGTGACGAAAGCAACATTAACATCGTCTTCTCTGGGTGTATAAAACGATTCATGCTTGATTGAACTGTTACTGTCGCTTGAGAAGAATACTGACTCGTCCATTTCGCTGTTAAAGTTACATTTAAGAATGAGTATTTTAAAAAAAATCAAAGTTTTAACCATATTACTGGTTAATTTATGTAGACTAAAAAGCTTAAAAATTTTTGTGACCAAATTTATTTAAAAGTAAAGATATTTGTTATTTTCAAAGTCTAAAAGTGCCTCTATAAGTTCATCATCTTCTGAATTTTCTGGTTTTATTATTAATTTTTGATCGTTATTCTGAGTATCGAGCATTTGTTTTTTGATTTCTTGAAATTTTTCGTCGTCTTCTGCTTCTTCTAATGGACGTTTTAATTTGGTCTCAACTGATTCGTTCTCGTTTATTGTCTTCTCTTCATTTTCCGTCAATTCTTGCTGAAATGAAAATGCTCCGTTAAATGTCTTTGATTTTGTGGAAAATATTGACTTTTTGTCAGCGTTGTTCGACTTGATAGTTATCATGGAGAATGATTTTGATAATTTTTGAAGCCAGTCGTTTTTTTTAGGGCGAGATTTCGCATTATGATTGATTTCAAACTCATTAACAGGCTTCCATTCCAATGCTAGTGGTTCACTGGGTTTGAATACGAATGTTTCACTTTTAGGTAATGGATGATACTCAATTGCAAGCTTCGTATCGTATTCCAACTCTTTTGTTAAAAGAGGATTTTCAGTTGATACAATGGCATCTTTACAGTGAGCACTTGTTTTGAAATGATTCATTAGGTGATCTCGCCGACAGTAATGATGCCCACATTTTGAACACCAAAATCCACCTGGCTTTGTTGCTTTGTCATTCGGTGAAATGAATGAACCGCCTAGAGGCAACTCTTGGTCATGAATAATTGTCAAATGGTGAACATACTTTTGTTTACTTGCAAATGATTTGTCCAATTTTTTGCATTCAGGAAACAAACAAAGATATCTATAATTTTCGGAAATACTCTTAATTACTTTTGGCTCAGCTAAGGATGGTAGGACTAAATTGTGAAAATTTTCCTTCAAGCTTTCGGACACATCAACCATCTTGTCTAGTGTAGGTTGGTAGATATTCTTAAGACGATTTAATTCCAAATTAATAGGAAGCTTGTAAGTCTTTCTTGTCATTCTTTGCGATATAGTATGCAGTTTTTTTGGTAAAATAAAAATAAAAACCAAAATTCTTGAAAAGCTTTTATTTATAAACAAAAAATCTAATAATCACAATCATCCATAATGTCAATGTCGTTGACTTGATTAAATCTCAAGGTAAAAACGTGCTTTTCAGTTAGACTTTGTACTGATCTACTATATTGTTCATATGACATAAAAATATCTTGATTGTTTGTATTGAGATCATATAAGCTTCTTGAACGTGTTTTACAAATAAGCTTGTTTTTTGTAAGCTTAGTCGACTCACAACCATGCCATTGGTAATTACATTTCAAAAAATAAATTAAACACGCCATCGAATGCTTTTTGTATCCCGTGCATATTTCTTTTTTAATTTCAAATAGTGTAGAGGAAAAAAGACCACTGAGATTTTTTCTATCTAATTTTAAGCTCATTGATATGTTGGAGAACAAAAAAAACAAGTCACTTGATTACTATTATAAATTTTATTTAATACTATAAAACTAGTCAATACAAAGAGTTTCATCTAAACATATAATACTTGTTTCTTCAAGAGGAATATCAACAAGTCTGCATGAAGCGAATGAATCATCTAGCACTATTACATCATTTTTTTGAAAAGAATTGTTTACCTTCAGTTTTTTAGTTTGTGCTTTCCCTGCAAGCGTTTCTTTTTTGATTCCGCAGTCTCTTTTTATTTTCATGTGATTTTCATAGTGATCTTTACGTCTAAATATTCTTTGGCATTTATTACACTTGAAACCACCAAATTTAACATTGTTGTCATTATTCAAAAGAAACAAGCCTTGTCCAGGAAGTTGATGCGAATGTTTAAGACACAAATGTTGAACATATTTTTGCTTTGTTCCATAAGATTTTTTCTGCGGAATGCAATTGGAAAACAAACAAAAATAACGGACTGAAGACTGGTCTTTAAATTGATCGGCAAGTGTTGGTATCACTAAATTCACAAAATTACTGATCTTGTGCACATTTAACTCAAGAGTTCCATCCAAAACAAATGAATATTTTTCTTTAAGCCTGTTGATGTCTTCTTTTTTGATATCTTTAACTTTTCGGCACATTTTAAACAAATATAAATATGATATTTCTTTTTAAATTATTTTAAAAATATTAAGCTAAGAAATTAGAAATCGTTTCATAAGCAACAAAACTTGATCATTTGGATTGTAAATATTAGTAGCATTCACCTCAAACAATAAATTTTTAAATTCATATTTTCATCATGGCAATCGAATGAAAGTGTTTTTAAAAAATCGCGCTTATTTGAATTATTTAAATTCGAAGCTGAAAAAAAATCTAACAGCTTCGTTTAGTTAATTTGAAACCAAATATCAGTCTTATCAATAAAGTTTGAAATTAGTCAGCTAAGTTTTTTTTTATTCAAACAAATAATGAGTTCTGAAAAATCAACCCTAAACCCTGATTTTGCTATGATAAATTCGCTTCTAAATAAAAACTAATTATGCAAACCGCATGTTAAAATATTGAATTTTAAAACAAAACTTTTGTTAAGAAACTTTTGCAAAAATTCATTTTTACGATTTGAGATTTTGCTATGATAAATTCGCTTCTAAATAAAAACTAATTATGCAAACCGCATGTTAAAATATTGAATTTTAAAACAAAACTTTTGTTAAGAAACTTTTGCAAAAATTCATTTTTACGATTTGAGATTTTGCTATGATAAATTCGCTTCTAAATAAAAACTAATTATGCAAACCGCATGTTAGAATATTGAATTTTAAAACAAAACTTTTGTTAAGAAACTTTTGCAAAAATTCATTTTTACGATTTGAGATTTTGCTATGATAAATTCGCTTCTAAATAAAAACTAATTATGCAAACCGCATGTTAGAATATTGAATTTTAAAACAAAACTTTTGTTAAGAAACTCTGAAAAAAATTGATTTTTACGATTTGAGATTTTGCTATGATAAATTCGCTTCTAAATAAAAACTAATTATGCAAACCGCATGTTAGAATATTGAATTTTAAAACAAAACTTTTGTTAAGAAACTTTTGCAAAAATTCATTTTTACGATTTGAGATTTTGCTATGATAAATTCGCTTCTAAATAAAAACTAATTATGCAAACCGCATGTTAGAATATTGAATTTTAAAACAAAACTTTTGTTAAGAAACTTTTGCAAAAATTCATTTTTACGATTTGAGATTTTGCTATGATAAATTCGCTTCTAAATAAAAACTAATTATGCAAACCGCATGTTAGAATATTGAATTTTAAAACAAAACTTTTGTTAAGAAACTTTTGCAAAAATTCATTTTTACGATTTGAGATTTTGCTATGATAAATTCGCTTCTAAATAAAAACTAATTATGCAAACCGCATGTTAGAATATTGAATTTTAAAACAAAACTTTTGTTAAGAAACTTTTGCAAAAATTCATTTTTACGATTTGAGATTTTGCTATGATAAATTCGCTTCTAAATAAAAACTAATTATGCAAACCGCATGTTAGAATATTGAATTTTAAAACAAAACTTTTGTTAAGAAACTTTTGCAAAAATTCATTTTTACGATTTGAGATTTTGCTATGATAAATTCGCTTCTAAATAAAAACTAATTATGCAAACCGCATGTTAGAATATTGAATTTTAAAACAAAACTTTTGTTAAGAAACTTTTGCAAAAATTCATTTTTACGATTTGAGATTTTGCTATGATAAATTCGCTTCTAAATAAAAACTAATTATGCAAACCGCATGTTAGAATATTGAATTTTAAAACAAAACTTTTGTTAAGAAACTTTTGCAAAAATTCATTTTTACGATTTGAGATTTTGCTATGATAAATTCGCTTCTAAATAAAAACTAATTATGCAAACCGCATGTTAGAATATTGAATTTTAAAACAAAACTTTTGTTAAGAAACTTTTGCAAAAATTCATTTTTACGATTTGAGATTTTGCTATGATAAATTCGCTTCTAAATAAAAACTAATTATGCAAACCGCATGTTAGAATATTGAATTTTAAAACAAAACTTTTGTTAAGAAACTTTTGCAAAAATTCATTTTTACGATTTGAGATTTTGCTATGATAAATTCGCTTCTAAATAAAAACTAATTATGCAAACCGCATGTTAGAATATTGAATTTTAAAACAAAACTTTTGTTAAGAAACTTTTGCAAAAATTCATTTTTACGATTTGAGATTTTGCTATGATAAATTCGCTTCTAAATAAAAACTAATTATGCAAACCGCATGTTAGAATATTGAATTTTAAAACAAAACTTTTGTTAAGAAACTTTTGCAAAAATTCATTTTTACGATTTGAGATTTTGCTATGATAAATTCGCTTCTAAATAAAAACTAATTATGCAAACCGCATGTTAGAATATTGAATTTTAAAACAAAACTTTTGTTAAGAAACTTTTGCAAAAATTCATTTTTACGATTTGAGATTTTGCTATGATAAATTCGCTTCTAAATAAAAACTAATTATGCAACCGAATGTTAGAATGTTTAAGTTTAAAACAAAACTTTTGTTAAGAAACTTTTGCAAAAATTCATTTTACGATTTGAGATTTTGCTATGATAAATTCGCTTCTAAATAAAAACTAATTATGCAAACCGCATGTTAGAATATTGAATTTTAAAACAAAACTTTTTTGTTAAGAAACTTTTGCAAAAATTCATTTTTACGATTTGAGATTTTGCTATGATAAATTCGCTTCTAAATAAAAACTAATTATGCAAACCGCATGTTAGAATATTGAATTTTAAAAACAAAACTTTTGTAAACAACTTTTGCAAAAATTCATTTTTACGATTTGAGATTTTGCTATGATAAATTCGCTTCTAAATAAAAACTAATTATGCAAACCGCATGTTAGAATATTGAATTTTAAAACAAAACTTTTGTTAAGAAACTTTTGCAAAAATTCATTTTTACGATTTGAGATTTTGCTATGATAAATTCGCTTCTAAATAAAAACTAATTATGCAAACCGCATGTTAGAATATTGAATTTTAAAACAAAACTTTTGTTAAGAAACTTTTGCAAAAATTCATTTTTACGATTTGAGATTTTGCTATGATAAATTCGCTTCTAAATAAAAACTAATTATGCAAACCGCATGTTAGAATATTGAATTTTAAAACAAAACTTTTGTTAAGAAACTTTTGCAAAAATTCATTTTTACGATTTGAGATTTTGCTATGATAAATTCGCTTCTAAATAATAATTAATTATGGAAATCGCGTGTTAGGATATTAGATTTTAAAACAAAACATTTTTTAAAAAACTTTTGCAAAAATTCATTTTTACGATTTGAGATTTTGCTATGATAAATTGGATTCAAAAGAATAATTTCGATTCGAATTAGGGTACTTTGAAAGAAGCGCGCTCACTAGAAAATTTTTTAAAATCAAAATTAAAGTCAAAATTTTTTTCATCTTCAAAGTTTATATAAACTAAGCATATATTCGGATTCCTTGCATAATTTTGATTCGAATTAGGGTACTTTGAAAGAAGCGCGCTCACTAGAAAATTTTTTAAAATCAAAATTAAAGTCAAAATTTTTTTCATCTTCAGAGTTTATATAAACTAAGCATATATTCGGATTCCTAGCTTAATTTTGATTCGAATTAGGGTACTTTCAAAGAAGCGTGCTCACTAGAAAAATTATTATATTCAAAATTAAAGTCAAAATTTTTTTCATCTTCAAAGTTTATATAAACTAAGCATATATTCGGATTCCTTGCATAATTTTGATTCGAATTAGGGTACTTTGAAAGAAGCGCGCTCACTAGAAAATTTTTTAAAATCAAAATTAAAGTCAAAATTTTTTTCATCTTCAAAGTTTATATAAACTAAGCATATATACGGATTCCTTGCATAATTTTGATTCGAATTACGGTACTTTTAAAGAAGCGTGCTCACTAGAAAATTTTTTAAAATCAAAATTAAAGTCAAAATTTTTTTCATCTTCAAAGTTTATATAAACTAAGCATATATTCGGATTCCTTGCATAATTTTGATTCGAATATATTAACTCTGTATCTTAAGCGCGATTCCTAGAATTTTCAAAGTCAAAATGTATTGATAATTGCTTCAATTTGGGTATGCTTATTGAAATTTTCAGTTTCTAAGTCAATTGAAAACCGTAATTAAATATTGGAAAATTTTTATTTGAAAAAAGGAAAAAAAATATTCATGTTTTAATTTTTATTTAGAATTGATTATTTTTTTTTAATCGTCTTCTGACTCAGATGATTCTAATGGTCTTTTGCTTGATGTTGAAGCAAACGAATCATTTGATTGATCTTCGTACTTCTCTGACCTTTTAGAATCTTTTTCTTTATTCTCATCTGAATCATTCGTCTCTTCTTCTCTATTTTCATCAGATTCATTCGCTTGTTCTTCTTCGCCTTCTTCTTTTTCACTCAATTCTTCATTTTTATTCGAAACATCTTTATTTTTCTCAGAGTTCTCTTCACCCTCTCCACTCATATCTTTTTCATCATTTGGATCATCGTTAAAAGCTTCCTCTTCATCTTCAAAAGCATAAACATTTCCAGGCTCTCTCTCTTTCTGATTTTCACCGTTTTTACTGAAGCTTTCATCATTTTCATCTAGCTCTTCGTCATCTTCAACCAAACTCTGATCTACGTAATGTCGAATCACTTCTCCCAAAATTTTCAATTCACCAACAAGACTTTTTTTAAGTTTTTTACTTTTTCCAACTAACGAAGAGGCCAATCTACGTTTGAGTGACACAATTTGCTCGCGAAAATCTTCTTAAATTTTATTTATTTAGTTATTATAATCTTAAGCATTAAAATCAAATTACCAGGTTCTTCATAGTTTGAGAAATTACCAGAAGCATTACTTGTTGAGGGTGTCAAGGGTTCGGTTTCCTCGGATTCACTCAGATCTTCTTCCATAATCTTTTATTGTGTTCAAGCACGTCCTTCAGTATTTGATCCTCATGGATTAAAGGTTTGTACTTGATCCGGCCCAACTTATTTTTGACAACTTCATACAAAAGAGGGAGACGCACAACAGTATTGTCAAAATAAATATAATCATTAATTCGATTATCAGGTATTACAGTTCCTTTAATAAGATATTAGGTACATTTCGGGAGACTTTTCTAAGACATTTTACCTTTTTCCGAAGCATGAATTACTTTGAGACGTTCAACAAATCCTTCGTATTTTGGATCCGGAGGGTTATTACTGCAAAAGATCATTGGAATTCGCAACCAAAGGTCTTTTGATGCGCCAAACTTAACATCAGTCGTAAGCTTACTGCCAGATGTTGCAATTTTCCACATTGCTTCATTAAAGTCCTCAGTCTTCCATTCGTCCACAAAAATGTGGTTTTTTGTAAGGGGCTTGAACTCAGACCAGGCGAAACGATTGTCTTTATTTCTGACCGGGTAAAGCAATGCTCACTAAACGGCCCTTTTTAAGAAAATTGATGGTTTAATCGATTATAAATGTATTTAATAAATTTCAAACCTAGAAGCGTTTCTATTAATGTTGTTTTTCCGACATTTGACGGACCCCAAATGTAACACTGAGGTTTTTTTTGTTCAAAACCTTTTTCGACCCAGTCGTTATACCAAGTAACAAATTCGTCTTTCCAATCACCAAACTTTTTTTTCTGACGCATTGGTTGAAGATGGCGGATTTTATAAAGCTTTTCTCTGATAGCTTTATGACTCTCTTTAACAGCTCTCATTAGAGCGGGTCGGCTAACAGTTTTGGGTCAGAGTGATTGATCGTCTCGTTGTTTTTGCGTATTCATAAGCTCTCGTTACAACAGGTAAAATCAAATCGAAGAATATACAAAACTAAGTTAAGTCGCAACTTTAAATATAAAAATACCTTACTGAATCGTTTGTACACGTTCTTTCTAAAGGCTCTGGATCATATTTTGTAACATATTTTAAGGCAGCAGCCGATTTCTTTAGCTGCTCCATTTTCAGTTGAAACTGAATGTTCAAGTGCTTATAGAGTCTATATATTAGGGTTCGTTGTTTTCCTTTAAGACAAAAGGTTAAAAAAGAAACAAAATACGGACTTGAAAATACCTCTATAATTGTTCGAATGAAAACATGGAAATGAATCAAATTGTTCTTGTGCTTCTCCTCAGAAACAATTAACTCACTAGAACATGATTCGAGAGCATTAAAAACTTGGTTCTTTGTAATCGTATCTTCTCAATTCACAATTGTAAAACAAAAGAGACTACTTTTTATTCTACAAACAGACCCCAATACTTCAAAGTTCTTTTCATTGAAATCTCTGGGAATATCACCTTCGATTGAATGTGAATTACGTATTTCGGGCGATACAGTTGGTCGACGTCGCCTTGCACTCGATTGAGATACGCTTGAAAATGTTGATTCAGTATCAGACATGATTAATTAATTGAATTTTGAATTTAAGATAAAATGAGAAAAGAAATGTTATTGTTTTATAGTAATCCTAGGATTAAAGTGAATGTAAAATAAAATTGAAAAATGAACTTGAACTTAAAAAAAATAAATTGAAACTGCAAACTAAAGATGTTAAATTTTTTGTCTTTTAAGCAGAATAAAGTTAACTTGTATTCTTAAGTTGCTCCTGCACTGGAGTATTAATATGGTTGGTGCAAGTCATGTCGCAACTTTTAAGATTCGTATCTCTTCATAATAAGAGTTGCTCCTGCACTTGAGTATTAATATGGTTGATGCAAGTCATGTCGCAACTTTTAAAATCGTTGATTTTAAGGATTTTGATGAATTTTAGAGTAGTACAAGATGTTTTTGTAGCGGAATTCTTTAGTCGGGATGTTCTAGTTGCTCTTTTCCTTAAGTAAGTAGAGAAAGAAAGATGCTCGGGTGCATCGCAACTTGTTTTCTTAAGTTGCTCCTGCACTGGAGTATTAATATGGTTGGTGCAAGTCATGTCGCAACTTTTAAGATTCGTATCTCTTCACATTAAGAGTTGCTCTTGCACTGGAGTATTAATATGGTTGGTGCAAGTCATGTCGCAACTTTTAAGATTCGTATCTCTTCATAATAAGAGTTGCTCTTGCACTGGAGTATTAATATGGTTGGTGCAAGTCATGTCGCAACTTTTAAAATCGTTTTTTTTAAGGATTTGGATGAATTTTAGAGTAGTTCAAGATGTTTTTGTAGCGGAATTCTTTAGTCGGGATGTTCTAGTTGCTCTTTTCCTTAAGTAAGTAGAGAAAGAAAGATGCTCGGGTGCATCGCAACTTGTTTTCTTAAGTTGCTCCTGCACTGGAGTATTAATATGGTTGGTGCAAGTCATGTCGCAACTTTTAAGATTCGTATCTCTTCACATTAAGAGTTGCTCTTGCACTGGAGTATTAATATGGTTGGTGCAAGTCATGTCGCAACTTTTAAGATTCGTATCTCTTCATAATAAGAGTTGCTCTTGCACTGGAGTATTAATATGGTTGGTGCAAGTCATGTCGCAACTTTTAAAATCGTTTTTTTTAAGGATTTGGATGAATTTTAGAGTAGTTCAAGATGTTTTTGTAGCGGAATTCTTTAGTCGGGATGTTCTAGTTGCTCTTTTCCTTAAGTAAGTAGAGAAAGAAAGATGCTCGGGTGCATCGCAACTTGTTTTCTTAAGTTGCTCCTGCACTGGAGTATTAATATGGTTGGTGCAAGTCATGTCGCAACTTTTAAAATCGTTTTTTAAGGATTTGGATGAATTTTAGAGTAGTTCAAGATGTTTTTGTAGCGGAATTCTTTAGTCGGGATGTTCTAGTTGCTCTTTTCCTTAAGTAAGTAGAGAAAGAAAGATGCTCGGGTGCATCGCAACTTGTTTTCTTAAGTTGCTCCTGCACTGGAGTATTAATATGGTTGGTGCAAGTCATGTCGCAACTTTTAAGATTCGTATCTCTTCACATTAAGAGTTGCTCTTGCACTGGAGTATTAATATGGTTGGTGCAAGTCATGTCGCAACTTTTAAGATTCGTATCTCTTCACATTAAGAGTTGCTCTTGCACTGGAGTATTAATATGGTTGGTGCAAGTCATGTCGCAACTTTTAAGATTCGTATCTCTTCATAATAAGAGTTGCTCTTGCACTGGAGTATTAATATGGTTGGTGCAAGTCATGTCGCAACTTTTAAAATCGTTTTTTTAAGGATTTGGATGAATTTTAGAGTAGTTCAAGATGTTTTTGTAGCGGAATTCTTTAGTCGGGATGTTCTAGTTGCTCTTTTCCTTAAGTAAGTAGAGAAAGAAAGATGCTCGGGTGCATCGCAACTTGTTTTCTTAAGTTGCTCCTGCACTGGAGTATTAATATGGTTGGTGCAAGTCATGTCGCAACTTTTAAAATCGTTTTTTTAAGGATTTGGATGAATTTTAGAGTAGTTCAAGATGTTTTTGTAGCGGAATTCTTTAGTCGGGATGTTCTAGTTGCTCTTTTCCTTAAGTAAGTAGAGAAAGAAAGATGCTCGGGTGCATCGCAACTTGTTTTCTTAAGTTGCTCCTGCACTGGAGTATTAATATGGTTGGTGCAAGTCATGTCGCAACTTTTAAGATTCGTATCTCTTCACATTAAGAGTTGCTCTTGCACTGGAGTATTAATATGGTTGGTGCAAGTCATGTCGCAACTTTTAAGATTCGTATCTCTTCATAATAAGAGTTGCTCTTGCACTGGAGTATTAATATGGTTGGTGCAAGTCATGTCGCAACTTTTAAAATCGTTTTTTTAAGGATTTGGATGAATTTTAGAGTAGTTCAAGATGTTTTTGTAGCGGAATTCTTTAGTCGGGATGTTCTAGTTGCTCTTTTCCTTAAGTAAGTAGAGAAAGAAAGATGCTCGGGTGCATCGCAACTTGTTTTCTTAAGTTGCTCCTGCACTGGAGTATTAATATGGTTGGTGCAAGTCATGTCGCAACTTTTAAAATCCGTATTTTTAGGTATTAGGAGAAGTTCTGGGTCGGGAAAGTTGTTTTTGTAGCGGAATTCTTTAGTCGGGATGTTCTAGTTGCTCTTTTCCTTAAGTAAGTAGAGAAAGAAAGATGCTCGGGTGCATCGCAACTTGTTTTCTTAAGTTGCTCCTGCACTGGAGTATTAATATGGTTGGTGCAAGTCATGTCGCAACTTTTAAGATTCGTATCTCTTCACATTAAGAGTTGCTCTTGCACTGGAGTATTAATATGGTTGGTGCAAGTCATGTCGCAACTTTTAAGATTCGTATCTCTTCATAATAAGAGTTGCTCCTGCACTGGAGTATTAATATGGTTGGTGCAAGTCATGTCGCAACTTTTAAAATCGTTTTTTAAGGATTTGGATGAATTTTAGAGTAGTTCAAGATGTTTTTGTAGCGGAATTCTTTAGTCGGGATGTTCTAGTTGCTCTTTTCCTTAAGTAAGTAGAGAAAGAAAGATGCTCGGGTGCATCGCAACTTGTTTTCTTAAGTTGCTCCTGCACTGGAGTATTAATATGGTTGGTGCAAGTCATGTCGCAACTTTTAAAATCGTTTTTTTAAGGATTTGGATGAATTTTAGAGTAGTTCAAGATGTTTTTGTAGCGGAATTCTTTAGTCGGGATGTTCTAGTTGCTCTTTTCCTTAGTTAGTAGAGAAAGAAAGATGCTCGGGTGCATCGCAACTTGTTTTCTTAAGTTGCTCTTGCACTGGAGTATTAATATGGTTGGTGCAAGTCATGTCGCAACTTTTAAAATCGTTTTTTTAAGGATTTGGATGAATTTTAGAGTAGTTCAAGATGTTTTTGTAGCGGAATTCTTTAGTCGGGATGTTCTAGTTGCTCTTTTCCTTAAGTAAGTAGAGAAAGAAAGATGCTCGGGTGCATCGCAACTTGTTTTCTTAAGTTGCTCCTGCACTGGAGTATTAATATGGTTGGTGCAAGTCATGTCGCAACTTTTAAGATTCGTATCTCTTCACATTAAGAGTTGCTCTTGCACTGGAGTATTAATATGGTTGGTGCAAGTCATGTCGCAACTTTTAAGATTCGTATCTCTTCACATTAAGAGTTGCTCCTGTAGTATTAATATGGTTGGTGCAAGTCATGTCGCAACTTTTAAAATCGTTTTTTTAAGGATTTGGATGAATTTTAGAGTAGTTCAAGATGTTTTTGTAGCGGAATTCTTTAGTCGGGATGTTCTAGTTGCTCTTTTCCTTAAGTAAGTAGAGAAAGAAAGATGCTCGGGTGCATCGCAACTTGTTTTCTTAAGTTGCTCCTGCACTGGAGTATTAATATGGTTGGTGCAAGTCATGTCGCAACTTTTAAAATCGTTTTTTTAAGGATTTGGATGAATTTTAGAGTAGTTCAAGATGTTTTTGTAGCGGAATTCTTTAGTCGGGATGTTCTAGTTGCTCTTTTCCTTAAGTAAGTAGAGAAAGAAAGATGCTCGGGTGCATCGCAACTTGTTTTCTTAAGTTGCTCCTGCACTGGAGTATTAATATGGTTGGTGCAAGTCATGTCGCAACTTTTAAAATCGTTTTTTTAAGGATTTGGATGAATTTTAGAGTAGTACAAGATGTTTTTGTAGCGGAATTCTTTAGTCGGGATGTTCTAGTTGCTCTTTTCCTTAAGTTAGTAGAGAAAGAAAGATGCTCGGGTGCATCGCAACTTGTTTTCTTAAGTTGCTCCTGCACTGGAGTATTAATATGGTTGGTGCAAGTCATGTCGCAACTTTTAAAATCGTTTTTTTAAGGATTTGGATGAATTTTAGAGTAGTACAAGATGTTTTTGTAGCGGAATTCTTTAGTCGGGATGTTCTAGTTGCTCTTTTCCTTAAGTAAGTAGAGAAAGAAAGATGCTCGGGTGCATCGCAACTTGTTTTCTTAAGTTGCTACTGCACTGGAGTATTAATATGGTTGGTGCAAGAAATGTCGCAATTTTTAAAATCGTTTTTTGAAGGATTTGGATGAATTTTAGAGTAGTTACAAGATGTTTTTGTAGGGCGTGAATTCTTTATCCGGGAATGTTCTAGGTTGCTCTTTTAACCTTAAGTAAGTATACAAAGCTAGATGCTCGGGTGCATCAGCAACTTGTTTTCTTAAGTTGCTGACTGCACTGGTAGTATTAATATGGTTGGTGCAAGTCATGTCGCAACTTTTAAAATCGGTTTCTTATGGCTTTGGTCTTGAATTTTAGAGTAGTTCAAGATGTTTTTGTAATAACCCCGCGGAATTCTTTAGTCGTCTGTCACTCTCTCCGCCTTGCTCTTTTCCTTAAGTAAGTAGAGAAAGAAAGATTCTCGGGTGCATCGCAACTTGTTTTTCTTAAGTTGCTCGTGCACTGGAGTTATTAATATGGTTGGTGCAAGTCATGTCGCAACTTTTAAGATTCGTATCTCTTCATAATAAGAGTTGCTCCTGCACTGGAGTATTAATATGGTTGGTGCAAGTCATGTCGCAACTTTTAAAATCGTTTTTTTAAGGATTTGGATGAATTTTAGAGTAGTTCAAGATGTTTTTGTAGCGGAATTCTTTAGTCGGGATGTTCTAGTTGCTCTTTTCCTTAAGTAAGTAGAGAAAGAAAGATGCTCGGGTGCATCGCAACTTGTTTTCTTAAGTTGCTCCTGCACTGGAGTATTAATAGTTGCAAGTCCCTGGCACTGGAGTATTAATATGGTTGGTGCAAGTCATGTCGCAACTTTTAAAATCGTTTTTTTTTAAGGATTTGGATGAATTTTAGAGTAGTTCAAGATGTTTTTGTAGCGGAATTCTTTAGTCGGGATGTTCTAGTTGCTCTTTTCCTTAAGTAAGTAGAGAAAGAAAGATGCTCGGTGGCATCGCACCTTTTTTTCTTAAGTTGCTCCTGCACTGGAGTATTAATATGGTTGGTGCAAGTCATGTCATTGTCGCAACTTTAAAAAATCGTTTTTTTTTTTTAAGAATGGGATGAATTTTAGAGAGTTCAAGTGTTTTGTAGCGACATTCTTTAGTCGCGGATGTTCTAGTTGCTCTTTTCCTTAAGTAAGTAGAGAAAGAAAGATGCCTCGGTGGCTCGGCAACTTGTTTCTTAAGTTTTAGAGTAGTTCAAGATGTTTTTGTAGCGGAATTCTTTAGTCGGGATGTTCTAGTTGCTCTTTTCCTTAAGTAAGTAGAGAAAGAAAGATGCTCGGGTGCATCGCAACTTGTTTTCTTAAGTTGCTCCTGCACTGGAGTATTAATATGGTTGGTGCAAGTCATGTCGCAACTTTTAAAATCGTTTTTTTAAGGATTTGGATGAATTTTAGAGTAGTTCAAGATGTTTTTGTAGCGGAATTCTTTAGTCGGGATGTTCTAGTTGCTCTTTTCCTTAAGTAAGTAGAGAAAGAAAGATGCTCGGGTGCATCGCAACTTGTTTTCTTAAGTTGCTCCTGCACTGGAGTATTAATATGGTTGGTGCAAGTCATGTCGCAACTTTTAAGATTCGTATCTCTTCACATTAAGAGTTGCTCCTGCACTGGAGTATTAATATGGTTGGTGCAAGTCATGTCGCAAATTTTTAAAATCTTTTTTTAAGGATTTGGATGAATTTTAGAGTAGTTCAAGATGTTTTTGTAGCGGAATTCTTTAGTCGGGATGTTCTAGTTGCTCTTTTCCTTAAGTAAGTAGAGAAAGAAAGATGCTCGGGTGCATCGCAACTTGTTTTCTTAAGTTGCTCCTGCACTGGAGTATTAATATGGTTGGTGCAAGTCATGTCGCAACTTTTAAAATCGGTTTTTTAAGGATTTGGATGAATTTTAGAGTAGTTCAAGATGTTTTTGTAGCGGAATTCTTTAGTCGGGATGTTCTAGTTGCTCTTTTCCTTAAGTAAGTAGAGAAAGAAAGATGCTCGGGTGCATCGCAACTTGTTTTCTTAAGTTGCTCCTGCACTGGAGTATTAATATGGTTGGTGCAAGTCATGTCGCAACTTTTAAAATCGTTTTTTTAAGGATTTGGATGAATTTTAGAGTAGTTCAAGATGGTTTTGTAGCGGAATTCTTTAGTCGGGATGTTCTAGTTGCTCTTTTCCTTAAGTAAGTAGAGAAAGAAAGATGCTCGGGTGCATCGCAACTTGTTTTCTTAAGTTGCTCCTGCACTGGAGTATTAATATGGTTGGTGCAAATCATGTCGCAACTTTTAAATGTATGTGTATCTTTGTAGCGGAATTCTAGTTGCTCTTTCCTTAAGTAAGAAAGAAAGATGCTCGGGTGCGCACTTGTTTTCTTAAGTTGCTCCTGCACTGGAGTATTAATATGGTTGGTGCAAAGTCATGTCGTGTTTTTGTAGCGGAATTCAATTTTAGGATTCTAGTGCTCTTTTCCTTAAGTATAGAAAGATGCTCGGGTGCATCGCAACTTGTTTTCTTAAGTTGCTCCTGGAGTATTAATATGGTTGGTGCAAGTCATGTCGCAACTTTTTAAGATTCGTATCTCTTCAGAGTAGTTAAGAGTTGGGAATTCTTAGTCACTAGTTAAAT
>JAJVHD010000118.1:2500-69553 GCA_022207745.1 Brachionus rubens | reverse complement strand
TTCTTTGCTTAAAATGCGTTTTTAAGTTGTCTTTTCTAACATTACCAGAAATTTGCTCTTCGATAAAAATAATGCTTTCATCGCTCTCCGATTCAATTTTCAAGCATTCAATACTTTTGTCCATATCGCTATTATTCATAAAACAAAAAAAGAAAATTGTTTTAATATTGTTAATAATTAAATTTATCCATTATTGCAGCATTACCTGCAATTATGTTAAAATAAAAAAGTTAAATAAAATTAGATTTTATTATTTTTTTCGAAATTAAAAAGTGTATTGACTAGGAGTATGTCCTCTTCATCTTCTTCAGTTTTAACAAACATTTTTTTTTTCGAAACGCTTTCGTTATCATCTGCTATCTCAGTTTTAACAAACATTTTTTTTTTCGAAACGCTTTCGTTATCATCTTCTTCCAGGGGTCTTTTAGTTTTCAACCAAGATCTCTCTTCATTAATATCCACTCTTGGTTGGGAACAAGTGAAAATATTTGTCAATGTTTTTGATTTACGTGCTGGCTTACTTGACTTGATTCTGTCGAAATTCATTAGCGAAAATGACTTTGAAATTTTATGAATACAATTTTGAATAAAATTTTTTTTCGTATTTGTTCTTGCTTGTTCAGTTTCGATGGTTTGTTGTTCAAATGGTTTCCACTCGATGGCGAGATTTAAATTCGACGTTGAAAATTCAAATGTATCACTTCGTGGTAGTTTAGGATATTCGAGCGCCAAACGAGTTTCGACTTCTAACTCTTTAATCTCGAGTGGATTCTGATGAGATATCGTAGCATTTCTACAATGTAAACTTGTTCTTATATGATTTTGTAAATGATCACGTCGACAATAGTGGTGTCCACAATTTGAGCACCAAAATCCGCCAGGAACCGTACTCTTATCGTTTGGTGAAATAAAGCTTCCACCTCTTGGCAATTCTTGGTCATGAACGATTGACAAATGTTGAACATACTTTTGTTTGCTCGCAAACGACTTGTCTAAATTCTTACAGTCTTGGAAAAGACAAAAGTATCTTGGTAAATCGGATATTTCCTTGACTATTTTTGGCTCAGCTAACGAAGGAATGACCAAATTAAAAAAATTATCCTTTAGTTCACGACTGACTTCGTTCATTTTTTCCAGTTGTGGTCTGTAGATATTTGTCAACCGGTTGATTTCGAGATTGATTGGTAACTTGAAAACGTTTTTTGGCATTTTTAATTTTTTTGTTTAATCTTTGTAAAAATGAATAAAAGATTAACAATTTATATAAGATTTCAATGCTTGCAGTTATAAAATATTTCTGAGGTCAATGACGATTAATGTCAAGATAAAATAAAGATAAATACGGATTTATTTGTCTTTTAACGATTAAAATAAAAAATCAAGTTATGTATTAAGAGATCAAATCTAATTTACAATTGTTCAGTCAAATTAGGTGTCGAGCTGAAAGAATGAGGAATGGGTTAGGGTTAGGGTTAGGGTTAGGGTTAGGGTTAGGGTATAATTATTTGTCTGATTTTTATAAGTCACTATATTTCGGGTTAAAAATAAAAATTAAAGTTTAAAATTTTATAGTTTTATTTAAATTTTTTCATTTAAGTTGAATTTAGACTTCGACAATGTCTTCATTTGATGTTTGTGTTGAAATATCATTTGTGTCTATTTCTGGGTCGAATCTGTCCATTAAACGATTTAAAAGAGCATATTTAATTACCAACTTTGAATAATTTTCATAACTTAATGGCATCAACACAAATACTTCGTTAATCTTTTCAATTTTCCATTTTAGATTGAAAAATTTTAAGCACTTTTCGAATTTGTCTTTCAACTTAATATCTGCATTTATGACAAAATAAGTCGGTTCATTATCACGAAACCATGAATCCAATACACGCATTATTTTGTAGTCTTCAATTGCATGTAATGTATTACTTGTGTATTTGTCTTCTGATACATTATCATACTGAACGCTAACAGTTCTTAAACGAGAATTTGATAGAAACCAGTTGGACCACTCCTCTCTTGTTATTTTAAATCTCGAATTAAATTTAACATTTTCGTATGTTATGGGTAGTATGTTTCTTAAAAGTCGTTCACTTGGATACCTATAATTGAATTCTTTAAATTCTGAGCTTATGAAATTTCTTAATTCATTCTCGTCCATATTACTAACTTTTGGTTCCGAGCTAATAATCGAGAAAAGTTTAATAAGAATAGACCTTTTTTCTTCGACAAAATCCATTCTAATACAAAATTGAAATTTTGTACTAAGATATACAATACTACTGTTCTTTACAGTATACGTTTGAATTTTAATTATTTTGTTATATTCTAACTCGAAATCTGCAGTTTTAACTTAGACAGTTTTTACGTCTTTAAAGTTTAAACATTTAATTTTCAAAATGACGGTAAACTTCATCTATGTACTTAAATTGTTTAATTTTATTTTACTTCTACACAGTTACCACTTAATTTTTATTTGTGTTGATTACTTTCATTAAAAGTCTTCATTTAAAGTCTTCATTAAAAGATTTAGATACTAAAAGTGTTTAATTTTTAACATTAATAAGCGATAAATAAAAGTATATTTTATGTTATTTATTGTTGTTTTGAAAAAAAAATAAATCTATTAATGTTTCAATTTTGATTTTGCTTTTATAAAAAAATGTGAAATAATAGTATTAAAAATTAAGGTTGAAATTTTCTCTCCACTCTTGGTCTTTTAAAATTGTAAACATCTGGTTCAAACGACCGTTTTGGAGGCAGGCGTTCACAATAGAGTCCATCTTTTAAAGAATCGCAAAACGGATAATCATCACTGTAATCGGTTTGTACGCCAACATCCTTTTTAATTTTTGGTTTCATTGATTTTAGACATGTTGGGTTTATTACTTTATGTTCAATTATTTTCATATTATTATACGGTTGGATTTTATTTATTAAGATAAATTGATTGTCAAATTGAATTATTTTCCAACTTGAACCAAAGATTGCAAGTGCCTGGTTGTATTCTGAGACCAAATCACGACAAGCATACACATGAAAAAATAATGGACCATTGTACTCTCTTGTTTCATCATTATGGCAGCTGTAATCCATTAGTCTATCTGCATAAAAAGTAGAAAAAACAATTGGCTCAGTTACTTTTGAGAATACTTGACAAGCTCCATCTTGTACGTATACTGTTTTTGACTTTTCATAGCAAAACCAGTCGATTAATAAATCTCTATCGACTTGATAATTCAGAACAATGTTTTCATAGGAGAATTTCACAAATTGTTCCAATAAAAAGTCGCTTTGAAAGGTGGTGGTGTGTGATCGAATCGGCCAAACATATTTTCGAAACATTATTTTGAAAAATACGTCCTGTTCTATTGGCATACCAATTGGGTGATACGGACCCTTTCGTGAATTGAAACACAGACTTGGCAGTATATTCCTTGCCTTTGTGAATATATCCAATGAATTTAGTCGAAATAACGCAGGCTTTGCTCCGATAGTTTCAACTTGGCATGATCGACTTACTTTTTCGCTTTTCGATTGAATAAACACTGGCTTTGATAAGCTGAGTATTTTGTATTCAATTAAACTCCGAGTGAATTCCGAATACAATCGTGGCAACAATATATACATCCCACCTAACTCAACCAATTCCCATCCGTTCATCAACAAATTCACTGCATTTTTAAACTTTTCAGCCATCACTCTATTAGTTTTGCATTGATAGAATAAGAAACGGTCTTTTTTATCTTTCCATAATATGTGTTTTAGTCGTAATTCTTTATAAAGCTTTATAGCTTCAGGTTCGTTGCCAATATAGTTTTCGCACTCAATAGTATCGGATTGAGCCGCAATACTCCGGCTTTTCGATTTTGTAAACCATTCAAACACTTCTGTTCGATTGCAATCTACATTTTCGACAACATTTTGGTATGTAAGCGGGCATTCCTCTTCGATTCTTGTTTCTGAAATTGATCCAATGTTGATGTCATCATCTGCATCTATAAACAGTGAAAATAATCTTGGGCGATTAAATGGCTTGTTAAACTTGACCAATAGCGAAGAATATAAATATGGCATTATTCTTCTTGCATTTGAGACTGGGTCATCAATTTCGAACGAGTTTTTGAACATTTTGATTTTTTATTTTATTTTAATTTATGATATGAAAATTGAAGAACGAGAAGGTTTTTATATAGAAATTTTAGAAGACCATGAACATTTCGATTTTCTAATTGAAACTGCAGCTATTATCTTGAATGTAAAGAGAAAACAGCTTAAAATTTAATTTTAACATGGATAGTATTTGAAATCATGTTGTGATTTGAATAAATTAGTCTTTTATGAATAATTTAGTTAAAGATATATAGCAATAAAGAAAAGGGGATAAAATTAGTCTTACATCTAACGTCTTGTTTTCTTTTAAACAAAAAATTATATTTATCGTGTCAGAAAATTTGTCTTAGAAATTTTTAAATTAAAAGAAAACAAGACGTTAGACGTAAGACTAAATTTATCCCCTTTTCTTTATTGCTATATATCTTTTTTTAATGTAGACTAGTAGTAGTAGTCTAAACCAAAATTTTAGAGTTATTCCGAGCAAAACTTTTAGTCTCTCCACTCAGAATTTTAAAAGCAAAAAAAACGAAATGTTCATTCATAGGACTTGAAATTAGAAATTTAAAAATTAAATAAATTATGAATTTTATAAATTTTTTATTCATAATTATTCAAGGTAAAATTGTTTTTTGACCATAAACCTCTACAATAAATTTGGTAAAACTCTGTAAATCTTTTTTGTTGATTTCACAGATTTCTCGCAATTGATTTATTTTCTTTTCCATATACTCTTTACCAATCAAAAACTCATTCTGATTTTTATTTGAAAAATTGTTTGTTTGTGCATAAACTTGTTTGTATTCCTTGCAAAGACAATCCAACATCTTTTGATTTGTAAAAATTGCTTTTTTTTCAACAGCTGATGATAGTAGTGTTCAACAGTGTAACAAATAGATTTGCTGCACACAAGATCAAGAATCACTTCAAGTTCGCACCAGACAAGAATATCGCAGTCTACATTCCAATCATCGATTCTGTTGTAATAAAGTCTTTGATCAAGTCTAGGATCATGAATCCAAAAATTTTGCAAAGTTAAAACAATTTTAGATTTTTTTTGGACACTCAATGATAATTTGGTTGTTAGGCCTTGACTCAAAGCAACAGTTGACAAATTGGCTGTATTTAATTCTAATGTATTATTTGATTGTTTGACCTTTTTTTCTTTAGATTCGTAAAATTTTGAAGCTTGTTCGAGCGATTGAATGCTCAAATCTCTTTTTAAATTTAATCGAGAGTCTTCTTTCTTTTTAACCTCATGCTGACTGCAGACAATTACACTTGAGTCATCGCTTGATCCTTCGTCCGATGATAACAAGATAATACTTGTATCCATTATCTAAAAAAAATCTGTTTTTATTTCAAACACAAATTATTTTGTTATTTTCTACAAAATTAGTTGTAGTATTCAGCAAAAAAAGTGACATTTTTTTTAAAATTGTTTTATTTAAAACTTAAGATTTAATATTTTCAAGGAAATCGGTAATTCTAGGAATCTCACATATATGAATACATTTTAAATGCATTATCAATTCATTGCGTTTCTTAAAACAAGTCTCTGTATCACGACATGCTGGAAATCCACACACATATAATGGTTGGTCGCTAAGAGCTTTCCATTTTCGCTTATATGTCAAAGCTGGTATAACGTACAACTTTATTAACATTTTTGATGAATGGCTTAACGCTTTAAGCTCATCAACAATTTTAAAATACTTTTTTCTTGTTTGTCTTCTTTTGAAAATTGCAACGATTTTGTTAACAAACATTTTATGTTACTGGATTGATTTTTGATAAATAGTAAATTATTGTAAAGTTAATCTGTTGTTCTTTTATTTTAAAAATAAAAAGTAAACTTTAAGAGTATACTTCAACTTTAACTATGCCTGCAGGAAATTAAATATTACTGTATAAAACAGTAGTGTAACAATACTGAACCTTTACAGACTTAATTAATGTCTTACGATCTTGGTCAAAAAGTGAAATCGAAGATTTCTTTACTGAAATAATATTGAGTTTTGATTAAGATGAAATAAAAAAATTAAAAGATAAAAAAGCTTTATTTTCGAATAATTTTATTTGAGTAAATACTGTTTAAAAACGAAGCAAAATTATCCATGTCTTGGAGTGACACTTCCACAATATCTTCCGTATCTTTGATTCTTCTTTTAAATTCCATTTTCTCGAGTTCATACTGGATCAGATCACAACAAATGTGACGATGTTTTTCTTCAAACCGATTCAAACAATCTTTTAATTTGTTTAATTCTTGTATATTGTCAAAATATATTTTTTTCTTCAACAGTAAGTTGTAATAATGTTCTGTTGTATACAAAATTTGTCCGCAATTTACCACTAAATCTAACAGAACTTCTATTTCGGACCGAACATAAAGCTCAAGATCAAAATCGTCCAGACCAATAGTATTATAGTAAAGATTCCGGCTTAATCTTGTATCGTGTTGCCAAAATTCTTGCTCCGACATTTCAACTTTCGGTTGATTTTCGGCTATAACTTGTTGAGAGCTTGTTACATTTTCTTCAAAAGACTTAACTTTTTTGCATAAGAATTCTTGTGATAAATCAAAACTAAATTCACGTTTGATTGGTTTCGATTGACTACTAATACTCTTGTCATTGGTGACGAAAGCAACATTAACATCGTCTTCTCTGGGTGTATAAAACGATTCATGCTTGATTGAACTGTTACTGTCGCTTGAGAAGAATACTGACTCGTCCATTTCGCTGTTAAAGTTACATTTAAGAATGAGTATTTTAAAAAAAATCAAAGTTTTAACCATATTACTGGTTAATTTATGTAGACTAAAAAGCTTAAAAATTTTTGTGACCAAATTTATTTAAAAGTAAAGATATTTGTTATTTTCAAAGTCTAAAAGTGCCTCTATAAGTTCATCATCTTCTGAATTTTCTGGTTTTATTATTAATTTTTGATCGTTATTCTGAGTATCGAGCATTTGTTTTTTGATTTCTTGAAATTTTTCGTCGTCTTCTGCTTCTTCTAATGGACGTTTTAATTTGGTCTCAACTGATTCGTTCTCGTTTATTGTCTTCTCTTCATTTTCCGTCAATTCTTGCTGAAATGAAAATGCTCCGTTAAATGTCTTTGATTTTGTGGAAAATATTGACTTTTTGTCAGCGTTGTTCGACTTGATAGTTATCATGGAGAATGATTTTGATAATTTTTGAAGCCAGTCGTTTTTTTTAGGGCGAGATTTCGCATTATGATTGATTTCAAACTCATTAACAGGCTTCCATTCCAATGCTAGTGGTTCACTGGGTTTGAATACGAATGTTTCACTTTTAGGTAATGGATGATACTCAATTGCAAGCTTCGTATCGTATTCCAACTCTTTTGTTAAAAGAGGATTTTCAGTTGATACAATGGCATCTTTACAGTGAGCACTTGTTTTGAAATGATTCATTAGGTGATCTCGCCGACAGTAATGATGCCCACATTTTGAACACCAAAATCCACCTGGCTTTGTTGCTTTGTCATTCGGTGAAATGAATGAACCGCCTAGAGGCAACTCTTGGTCATGAATAATTGTCAAATGGTGAACATACTTTTGTTTACTTGCAAATGATTTGTCCAATTTTTTGCATTCAGGAAACAAACAAAGATATCTATAATTTTCGGAAATACTCTTAATTACTTTTGGCTCAGCTAAGGATGGTAGGACTAAATTGTGAAAATTTTCCTTCAAGCTTTCGGACACATCAACCATCTTGTCTAGTGTAGGTTGGTAGATATTCTTAAGACGATTTAATTCCAAATTAATAGGAAGCTTGTAAGTCTTTCTTGTCATTCTTTGCGATATAGTATGCAGTTTTTTTGGTAAAATAAAAATAAAAACCAAAATTCTTGAAAAGCTTTTATTTATAAACAAAAAATCTAATAATCACAATCATCCATAATGTCAATGTCGTTGACTTGATTAAATCTCAAGGTAAAAACGTGCTTTTCAGTTAGACTTTGTACTGATCTACTATATTGTTCATATGACATAAAAATATCTTGATTGTTTGTATTGAGATCATATAAGCTTCTTGAACGTGTTTTACAAATAAGCTTGTTTTTTGTAAGCTTAGTCGACTCACAACCATGCCATTGGTAATTACATTTCAAAAAATAAATTAAACACGCCATCGAATGCTTTTTGTATCCCGTGCATATTTCTTTTTTAATTTCAAATAGTGTAGAGGAAAAAAGACCACTGAGATTTTTTCTATCTAATTTTAAGCTCATTGATATGTTGGAGAACAAAAAAAACAAGTCACTTGATTACTATTATAAATTTTATTTAATACTATAAAACTAGTCAATACAAAGAGTTTCATCTAAACATATAATACTTGTTTCTTCAAGAGGAATATCAACAAGTCTGCATGAAGCGAATGAATCATCTAGCACTATTACATCATTTTTTTGAAAAGAATTGTTTACCTTCAGTTTTTTAGTTTGTGCTTTCCCTGCAAGCGTTTCTTTTTTGATTCCGCAGTCTCTTTTTATTTTCATGTGATTTTCATAGTGATCTTTACGTCTAAATATTCTTTGGCATTTATTACACTTGAAACCACCAAATTTAACATTGTTGTCATTATTCAAAAGAAACAAGCCTTGTCCAGGAAGTTGATGCGAATGTTTAAGACACAAATGTTGAACATATTTTTGCTTTGTTCCATAAGATTTTTTCTGCGGAATGCAATTGGAAAACAAACAAAAATAACGGACTGAAGACTGGTCTTTAAATTGATCGGCAAGTGTTGGTATCACTAAATTCACAAAATTACTGATCTTGTGCACATTTAACTCAAGAGTTCCATCCAAAACAAATGAATATTTTTCTTTAAGCCTGTTGATGTCTTCTTTTTTGATATCTTTAACTTTTCGGCACATTTTAAACAAATATAAATATGATATTTCTTTTTAAATTATTTTAAAAATATTAAGCTAAGAAATTAGAAATCGTTTCATAAGCAACAAAACTTGATCATTTGGATTGTAAATATTAGTAGCATTCACCTCAAACAATAAATTTTTAAATTCATATTTTCATCATGGCAATCGAATGAAAGTGTTTTTAAAAAATCGCGCTTATTTGAATTATTTAAATTCGAAGCTGAAAAAAAATCTAACAGCTTCGTTTAGTTAATTTGAAACCAAATATCAGTCTTATCAATAAAGTTTGAAATTAGTCAGCTAAGTTTTTTTTTATTCAAACAAATAATGAGTTCTGAAAAATCAACCCTAAACCCTGATTTTGCTATGATAAATTCGCTTCTAAATAAAAACTAATTATGCAAACCGCATGTTAAAATATTGAATTTTAAAACAAAACTTTTGTTAAGAAACTTTTGCAAAAATTCATTTTTACGATTTGAGATTTTGCTATGATAAATTCGCTTCTAAATAAAAACTAATTATGCAAACCGCATGTTAAAATATTGAATTTTAAAACAAAACTTTTGTTAAGAAACTTTTGCAAAAATTCATTTTTACGATTTGAGATTTTGCTATGATAAATTCGCTTCTAAATAAAAACTAATTATGCAAACCGCATGTTAGAATATTGAATTTTAAAACAAAACTTTTGTTAAGAAACTTTTGCAAAAATTCATTTTTACGATTTGAGATTTTGCTATGATAAATTCGCTTCTAAATAAAAACTAATTATGCAAACCGCATGTTAGAATATTGAATTTTAAAACAAAACTTTTGTTAAGAAACTTTTGCAAAAATTCATTTTTACGATTTGAGATTTTGCTATGATAAATTCGCTTCTAAATAAAAACTAATTATGCAAACCGCATGTTAGAATATTGAATTTTAAAACAAAACTTTTGTTAAGAAACTTTTGCAAAAATTCATTTTTACGATTTGAGATTTTGCTATGATAAATTCGCTTCTAAATAAAAACTAATTATGCAAACCGCATGTTAGAATATTGAATTTTAAAACAAAACTTTTGTTAAGAAACTTTTGCAAAAATTCATTTTTACGATTTGAGATTTTGCTATGATAAATTCGCTTCTAAATAAAAACTAATTATGCAAACCGCATGTTAGAATATTGAATTTTAAAACAAAACTTTTGTTAAGAAACTTTTGCAAAAATTCATTTTTACGATTTGAGATTTTGCTATGATAAATTCGCTTCTAAATAAAAACTAATTATGCAAACCGCATGTTAGAATATTGAATTTTAAAACAAAACTTTTGTTAAGAAACTTTTGCAAAAATTCATTTTTACGATTTGAGATTTTGCTATGATAAATTCGCTTCTAAATAAAAACTAATTATGCAAACCGCATGTTAGAATATTGAATTTTAAAACAAAACTTTTGTTAAGAAACTTTTGCAAAAATTCATTTTTACGATTTGAGATTTTGCTATGATAAATTCGCTTCTAAATAAAAACTAATTATGCAAACCGCATGTTAGAATATTGAATTTTAAAACAAAACTTTTGTTAAGAAACTTTTGCAAAAATTCATTTTTACGATTTGAGATTTTGCTATGATAAATTCGCTTCTAAATAAAAACTAATTATGCAAACCGCATGTTAGAATATTGAATTTTAAAACAAAACTTTTGTTAAGAAACTTTTGCAAAAATTCATTTTTACGATTTGAGATTTTGCTATGATAAATTCGCTTCTAAATAAAAACTAATTATGCAAACCGCATGTTAGAATATTGAATTTTAAAACAAAACTTTTGTTAAGAAACTTTTGCAAAAATTCATTTTTACGATTTGAGATTTTGCTATGATAAATTCGCTTCTAAATAAAAACTAATTATGCAAACCGCATGTTAGAATATTGAATTTTAAAACAAAACTTTTGTTAAGAAACTTTTGCAAAAATTCATTTTTACGATTTGAGATTTTGCTATGATAAATTCGCTTCTAAATAAAAACTAATTATGCAAACCGCATGTTAGAATATTGAATTTTAAAACAAAACTTTTGTTAAGAAACTTTTGCAAAAATTCATTTTTACGATTTGAGATTTTGCTATGATAAATTCGCTTCTAAATAAAAACTAATTATGCAAACCGCATGTTAGAATATTGAATTTTAAAACAAAACTTTTGTTAAGAAACTTTTGCAAAAATTCATTTTTACGATTTGAGATTTTGCTATGATAAATTGGATTCAAAAGAATAATTTCGATTCGAATTAGGGTACTTTGAAAGAAGCGCGCTCACTAGAAAATTTTTTAAAATCAAAATTAAAGTCAAAATTTTTTTCATCTTCAAAGTTTATATAAACTAAGCATATATTCGGATTCCTTGCATAATTTTGATTCGAATTAGGGTACTTTGAAAGAAGCGCGCTCACTAGAAAATTTTTTAAAATCAAAATTAAAGTCAAAATTTTTTTCATCTTCAAAGTTTATATAAACTAAGCATATATACGGATTCCTTGCATAATTTTGATTCGAATTACGGTACTTTTAAAGAAGCGTGCTCACTAGAAAATTTTTTAAAATCAAAATTAAAGTCAAAATTTTTTTCATCTTCAAAGTTTATATAAACTAAGCATATATTCGGATTCCTTGCATAATTTTGATTCGAATTAGGGTACTTTGAAAGAAGCGCGCTCACTAGAAAATTTTTTAAAATCAAAATTAAAGTCAAAATTTTTTTCATCTTCAAAGTTTATATAAACTAAGCATATATACGGATTCCTTGCATAATTTTGATTCGAATTACGGTACTTTTAAAGAAGCGTGCTCACTAGAAAATTTTTTAAAATCAAAATTAAAGTCAAAATTTTTTTCATCTTCAAAGTTTATATAAACTAAGCATATATTCGGATTCCTTGCATAATTTTGATTCGAATATATTAACTCTGTATCTTAAGCGCGATTCCTAGAATTTTCAAAGTCAAAATGTATTGATAATTGCTTCAATTTGGGTATGCTTATTGAAATTTTCAGTTTCTAAGTCAATTGAAAACCGTAATTAAATATTGGAAAATTTTTATTTGAAAAAAGGAAAAAAAATATTCATGTTTTAATTTTTATTTAGAATTGATTATTTTTTTTTAATCGTCTTCTGACTCAGATGATTCTAATGGTCTTTTGCTTGATGTTGAAGCAAACGAATCATTTGATTGATCTTCGTACTTCTCTGACCTTTTAGAATCTTTTTCTTTATTCTCATCTGAATCATTCGTCTCTTCTTCTCTATTTTCATCAGATTCATTCGCTTGTTCTTCTTCGCCTTCTTCTTTTTCACTCAATTCTTCTTCATTTTTATTCGAAACATCTTTATTTTTCTCAGAGTTCTCTTCATCCTCTCCACTCATATCTTTTTCATCATTTGGATCATCGTTAAAAGCTTCCTCTTCATCTTCAAAAGCATAAACATTTCCAGGCTCTCTCTCTTTCTGATTTTCACCGTTTTTACTGAAGCTTTCATCATTTTCATCTAGCTCTTCGTCATCTTCAACCAAACTCTGATCTACGTAATGTCGAATCACTTCTCCCAAAATTTTCAATTCACCAACAAGACTTTTTTAAGTTTTTTACTTTTTCCAACTAACGAAGAGGCCAATCTACGTTTGAGTGACACAATTTGCTCGCGAAAATCTTCTTAAATTTTATTTATTTAGTTATTATAATCTTAAGCATTAAAATCAAATTACCAGGTTCTTCATAGTTTGAGAAATCATTACCAGAAGCATTACTTGTTGAGGGTGTCAAGGGTTCGGTTTCCTCGGATTCACTCAGATCTTCTTCCATAATCTTTTTATTGTGTTCAAGCACGTCCTTCAGTATTTGATCCTCATGGATTAAAGGTTTGTACTTGATCCGGCCCAACTTATTTTTGACAACTTCATACAAAAGAGGGAGACGCACAACAGTATTGTCAAAATAAATATAATCATTAATTCGATTATCAGGTATTACAGTTCCTTTAATAAGATATTAGGTACATTTCGGGAGACTTTTCTAAGACATTTTACCTTTTTCCGAAGCATGAATTACTTTGAGACGTTCAACAAATCCTTCGTATTTTGGATCCGGAGGGTTATTACTGCAAAAGATCATTGGAATTCGCAACCAAAGGTCTTTTGATGCGCCAAACTTAACATCAGTCGTAAGCTTACTGCCAGATGTTGCAATTTTCCACATTGCTTCATTAAAGTCCTCAGTCTTCCATTCGTCCACAAATGTGGTTTTTTGTAAGGGGCTTGAACTCAGACCAGGCGAAACGATTGTCTTTATTTCTGACGGGGTAAAGCAATGCTCACTAAACGGCCCTTTTTAAGAAAATTGATTGTTTCATCGATTTTTAATTTATTTAATAAATTTCAAACGTAGAAGCGTCTCAATTTATGTTGAGTTTCCGACATTTGACGGACAAATGTAACACTGAGGTTTTTTTGTTCAAAACCTTTTTCGACCCAGTCTTTAGACCAAGTATCAATTTCGTCCTTACCATCGCCAAAATTTTTTTTCTGAAGCATTTGTGGAAGATGGCGGTTTTTATAAAGCTTTTCTCTGATAGCTTTATGATTCTCTTTAACAGCTCTCATTAGAGCGGGGTAGGTTAAAAGTTTTGGGTAAGAGTGATTGATCGTCTCGTTGTTTTGGCGTATTCATAAGCTCTCGGTACAACACTTAAAATCAAATCGAAAAATATACAAACTAAGTTAAGTCGCAACTTTAATTAAAAAATACCTAAAAGAATCGTGTGTACAATTTTTTTCTAAAGGCTCTGGATCATATTTGTAACATATTTTGAAAGCGGATTTCTTTACCTGCTCCATTTTCAGTTGAAACTGAATGTTCAAGTGCTTAAAGAGTCTACTATTATTCGGTTGTTTCCTTTAAGACAAAAGGTTTGAAGCAAAATACGGACTTGAAAATACCTCTTAATTGTTCGAGCATGGTGATCAAATGTTGTGCTTCTCCTCAGAAACAATTAACTCACTAGAAATGATTCGAGAGCATTAAAAACTTGTTCTTTGTAATCGTATCTCTCAACTCTCACTTGTAAAACAAAGAGAACTTTTTATTCTACAAACAGAAATACTTCAAAGTTCTTTTTCATTAAATCTCTGGGAATATCATCGATTGAATGTAATTACGTATTTCGGCGATACAGTTGGTCGCTCGCCTTGCACTCGATTGAGATACGTTGAAAATGTTGATTCAGTATCAACATGTTAAAGAATTTTGAATTTAAGATAAAATGAGGTGTTATGTTTTATAGTAATCATTTAAAGTGAATGTAAAATAAATGAAAAAAGAACTTGAACTTTAAATTGTGCAAACTGATGAAATTTTTTGTCTTTTAAGCAGAATAAAGATTGTATTAAGTTGCTCCTGCACTGGAGTATTAATATGGTTGGTGCAAGTCATGTCGCAACTTTTAAGATTGGTATCTATTCATAATAAGAGTTGCTCCTGCTTGAGTATTAATATGGTCTGTGCAAGTCATGTCGCAACTTTTAAAATCGTTTTTTTAAGGATTTGGATGAATTTTAGAGTAGTTCAAGATGTTTTTGTAGCGGAATTCTTTAGTCGGGATGTTCTAGTTGCTCTTTTCCTTAAGTAAGTAGAGAAAGAAAGATGCTCGGGTGCATCGCAACTTGTTTTCTTAAGTTGCTCCTGCACTGGAGTATTAATATGGTTGGTGCAAGTCATGTCGCAACTTTTAAGATTCGTATCTCTTCACATTAAGAGTTGCTCTTGCACTGGAGTATTAATATGGTTGGTGCAAGTCATGTCGCAACTTTTAAGATTCGTATCTCTTCATTATGGGAGTTGCTTCGGCACTGGAGTATTAATATGGTTGGTGCAAGTCATGTCGCAACTTTTAAAATCGTTTTTAAGGATTTGGATGAATTTTAGAGTAGTTCAAGATGTTTTTGTAGCGGAATTCTTTAGTCGGGATGTTCTAGTTGCTCTTTTCCTTAAGTAAGTAGAGAAAGAAAGATGCTCGGGTGCATCGCAACTTGTTTTCTTAAGTTGCTCCTGCACTGGAGTATTAATATGGTTGGTGCAAGTCATGTCGCAACTTTTAAGATTCGTATCTCTTCGAATTAAGAGTTGCTCTTGCACTGGAGTATTAATATGGTTGGTGCAAGTCATGTCGCAACTTTTAAGATCCGTATCTCTTACTCTGAAGAGTTGCTCTTGCACTGGAGTATTAATATGGTTGGTGCAAGTCATGTCGCAACTTTTAAAATCGTTTTTTTAAGGATTTGGATGAATTTTAGAGTAGTTCAAGATGTTTTTGTAGCGGAATTCTTTAGTCGGGATGTTCTAGTTGCTCTTTTCCTTAAGTAAGTAGAGAAAGAAAGATGCTCGGGTGCATCGCAACTTGTTTTCTTAAGTTGCTCCTGCACTGGAGTATTAATATGGTTGGTGCAAGTCATGTCGCAACTTTTAAAATCGTTTTTTAAGGATTTGGATGAATTTTAGAGTAGTTCAAGATGTTTTTGTAGCGGAATTCTTTAGTCGGGATGTTCTAGTTGCTCTTTTCCTTAAGTAAGTAGAGAAAGAAAGATGCTCGGGTGCATCGCAACTTGTTTTCTTAAGTTGCTCCTGCACTGGAGTATTAATATGGTTGGTGCAAGTCATGTCGCAACTTGTTTATCTTAATTAAGAGTTGCTCCTGCACTGGAGTATTAATATGGTTGGTGCAAGTCATGTCGCAACTTTTAAGATTCGTATCTCTTCACATTAAGAGTTGCTCTTGCACTGGAGTATTAATATGGTTGGTGCAAGTCATGTCGCAACTTTTAAGATTCGTATCTCTTCATAATAAGAGTTGCTCTTGCACTGGAGTATTAATATGGTTGGTGCAAGTCATGTCGCAACTTTTAAAATCGTTTTTTTAAGGATTTGGATGAATTTTAGAGTAGTTCAAGATGTTTTTGTAGCGGAATTCTTTAGTCGGGATGTTCTAGTTGCTCTTTTCCTTAAGTAAGTAGAGAAAGAAAGATGCTCGGGTGCATCGCAACTTGTTTTCTTAAGTTGCTCCTGCACTGGAGTATTAATATGGTTGGTGCAAGTCATGTCGCAACTTTTAAGATCGTTTTTTTTAGGATTTGGATGAATTTTAGAGTAGTTCAAGATGTTTTTGTAGCGGAATTCTTTAGTCGGGATGTTCTAGTTGCTCTTTTCCTTAAGTAAGTAGAGAAAGAAAGATGCTCGGGTGCATCGCAACTTGTTTTCTTAAGTTGCTCCTGCACTGGAGTATTAATATGGTTGGTGCAAGTCATGTCGCAACTTTTAAGATTCGTATCTCTTCACATTAAGAGTTGCTCTTGCACTGGAGTATTAATATGGTTGGTGCAAGTCATGTCGCAACTTTTAAGATTCGTATCTCTTCATAATAAGAGTTGCTCTTGCACTGGAGTATTAATATGGTTGGTGCAAGTCATGTCGCAACTTTTAAAATCGTTTTTTTAAGGATTTGGATGAATTTTAGAGTAGTTCAAGATGTTTTTGTAGCGGAATTCTTTAGTCGGGATGTTCTAGTTGCTCTTTTCCTTAAGTAAGTAGAGAAAGAAAGATGCTCGGGTGCATCGCAACTTGTTTTCTTAAGTTGCTCCTGCACTGGAGTATTAATATGGTTGGTGCAAGTCATGTCGCAACTTTTAAAATCGTTTTTTTAAGGATTTGGATGAATTTTAGAGTAGTTCAAGATGTTTTTGTAGCGGAATTCTTTAGTCGGGATGTTCTAGTTGCTCTTTTCCTTAAGTAAGTAGAGAAAGAAAGATGCTCGGGTGCATCGCAACTTGTTTTCTTAAGTTGCTCCTGCACTGGAGTATTAATATGGTTGGTGCAAGTCATGTCGCAACTTTTAAGATTCGTTTTTATACACATTAAGAGTTGCTCTTGCAATGTAATATTGATATGGTTGGTGCAAGTTATGTCGCAACTTTTATGATCGGCGTCTTTTCGAACTAAGAGTTGCTCCTGCACTGGAGTATTAATATGGTTGGTGCAAGTCATGTCGCAACTTTTAAAATCGTTTTTTTAAGGATTTGGATGAATTTTAGAGTAGTTCAAGATGTTTTTGTAGCGGAATTCTTTAGTCGGGATGTTCTAGTTGCTCTTTTCCTTAAGTAAGTAGAGAAAGAAAGATGCTCGGGTGCATCGCAACTTGTTTTCTTAAGTTGCTCCTGCACTGGAGTATTAATATGGTTGGTGCAAGTCATGTCGCAACTTTTAAAATCGTTTTTTTAAGGATTTGGATGAATTTTAGAGTAGTTCAAGATGTTTTTGTAGCGGAATTCTTTAGTCGGGATGTTCTAGTTGCTCTTTTCCTTAAGTAAGTAGAGAAAGAAAGATGCTCGGGTGCATCGCAACTTGTTTTCTTAAGTTGCTCCTGCACTGGAGTATTAATATGGTTGGTGCAAGTCATGTCGCAACTTTTAAAATCGTTTTTTTAAGGATTTGGATGAATTTTAGAGTAGTTCAAGATGTTTTTGTAGCGGAATTCTTTAGTCGGGATGTTCTAGTTGCTCTTTTCCTTAAGTAAGTAGAGAAAGAAAGATGCTCGGGTGCATCGCAACTTGTTTTCTTAAGTTGCTCCTGCACTGGAGTATTAATATGGTTGGTGCAAGTCATGTCGCAACTTTTAAGATTCGTATCTCTTCACATTAAGAGTTGCTCTTGCACTGGAGTATTAATATGGTTGGTGCAAGTCATGTCGCAACTTTTAAGATTCGTATCTCTTCACATTAAGAGTTGCTCCTGCACTGGAGTATTAATATGGTTGGTGCAAGTCATGTCGCAACTTTTAAAATCGTTTTTTTAAGGATTTGGATGAATTTTAGAGTAGTTCAAGATGTTTTTGTAGCGGAATTCTTTAGTCGGGATGTTCTAGTTGCTCTTTTCCTTAAGTAAGTAGAGAAAGAAAGATGCTCGGGTGCATCGCAACTTGTTTTCTTAAGTTGCTCCTGCACTGGAGTATTAATATGGTTGGTGCAAGTCATGTCGCAACTTTTAAGATTCGTATCTCTTCACATTAAGAGTTGCTCCTGCACTGGAGTATTAATATGGTTGGTGCAAGTCATGTCGCAACTTTTAAAATCGTTTTTTAAGGATTTGGATGAATTTTAGAGTAGTTCAAGATGTTTTTGTAGCGGAATTCTTTAGTCGGGATGTTCTAGTTGCTCTTTTCCTTAAGTAAGTAGAGAAAGAAAGATGCTCGGGTGCATCGCAACTTGTTTTCTTAAGTTGCTCCTGCACTGGAGTATTAATATGGTTGGTGCAAGTCATGTCGCAACTTTTAAGATTCGTATCTCTTCACATTAAGAGTTGCTCCTGCACTGGAGTATTAATATGGTTGGTGCAAGTCATGTCGCAACTTTTAAAATCGTTTTTTTAAGGATTTGGATGAATTTTAGAGTAGTTCAAGATGTTTTTGTAGCGGAATTCTTTAGTCGGGATGTTCTAGTTGCTCTTTTCCTTAAGTAAGTAGAGAAAGAAAGATGCTCGGGTGCATCGCAACTTGTTTTCTTAAGTTGCTCCTGCACTGGAGTATTAATATGGTTGGTGCAAGTCATGTCGCAACTTTTAAAATCGTTTTTTTAAGGATTTGGATGAATTTTAGAGTAGTTCAAGATGTTTTTGTAGCGGAATTCTTTAGTCGGGATGTTCTAGTTGCTCTTTTCCTTAAGTAAGTAGAGAAAGAAAGATGCTCGGGTGCATCGCAACTTGTTTTCTTAAGTTGCTCCTGCACTGGAGTATTAATATGGTTGGTGCAAGTCATGTCGCAACTTTTAAAATCGTTTTTTTAAGGATTTGGATGAATTTTAGAGTAGTTCAAGATGTTTTTGTAGCGGAATTCTTTAGTCGGGATGTTCTAGTTGCTCTTTTCCTTAAGTAAGTAGAGAAAGAAAGATGCTCGGGTGCATCGCAACTTGTTTTCTTAAGTTGCTCCTGCACTGGAGTATTAATATGGTTGGTGCAAGTCATGTCGCAACTTTTAAAATCGTTTTTTTAAGGATTTGGATGAATTTTAGAGTAGTTCAAGATGTTTTTGTAGCGGAATTCTTTAGTCGGGATGTTCTAGTTGCTCTTTTCCTTAAGTAAGTAGAGAAAGAAAGATGCTCGGGTGCATCGCAACTTGTTTTCTTAAGTTGCTCCTGCACTGGAGTATTAATATGGTTGGTGCAAGTCATGTCGCAACTTTTAAGATTCGTATCTTATCACATTGAGAGTTGCTCCTGCACTGGAGTATTAATATGGTTGGTGCAAGTCATGTCGCAACTTTTAAAATCGTTTTTTTAAGGATTTGGATGAATTTTAGAGTAGTTCAAGATGTTTTTGTAGCGGAATTCTTTAGTCGGGATGTTCTAGTTGCTCTTTTCCTTAAGTAAGTAGAGAAAGAAAGATGCTCGGGTGCATCGCAACTTGTTTTCTTAAGTTGCTCCTGCACTGGAGTATTAATATGGTTGGTGCAAGTCATGTCGCAACTTTTAAAATCGTTTTTTTAAGGATTTGGATGAATTTTAGAGTAGTTCAAGATGTTTTTGTAGCGGAATTCTTTAGTCGGGATGTTCTAGTTGCTCTTTTCCTTAAGTAAGTAGAGAAAGAAAGATGCTCGGGTGCATCGCAACTTGTTTTCTTAAGTTGCTCCTGCACTGGAGTATTAATATGGTTGGTGCAAGTCATGTCGCAACTTTTAAAATCGTTTTTTTAAGGATTTGGATGAATTTTAGAGTAGTTCAAGATGTTTTTGTAGCGGAATTCTTTAGTCGGGATGTTCTAGTTGCTCTTTTCCTTAAGTAAGTAGAGAAAGAAAGATGCTCGGGTGCATCGCAACTTGTTTTCTTAAGTTGCTCCTGCACTGGAGTATTAATATGGTTGGTGCAAGTCATGTCGCAACTTTTAAAATCGTTATTTTAAGGATTTGGATGAATTTTAGAGTAGTTCAAGATGTTTTTGTAGCGGAATTCTTTAGTCGGGATGTTCTAGTTGCTCTTTTCCTTAAGTAAGTAGAGAAAGAAAGATGCTCGGGTGCATCGCAACTTGTTTTCTTAAGTTGCTCCTGCACTGGAGTATTAATATGGTTGGTGCAAGTCATGTCGCAACTTTTAAGATTCGTATCTCTTCACATTAAGAGTTGCTCCTGCACTGGAGTATTAATATGGTTGGTGCAAGTCATGTCGCAACTTTTAAAATCGTTTTTTTAAGGATTTGGATGAATTTTAGAGTAGTTCAAGATGTTTTTGTAGCGGAATTCTTTAGTCGGGATGTTCTAGTTGCTCTTTTCCTTAAGTAAGTAGAGAAAGAAAGATGCTCGGGTGCATCGCAACTTGTTTTCTTAAGTTGCTCCTGCACTGGAGTATTAATATGGTTGGTGCAAGTCATGTCGCAACTTTTAAAATCGTTTTTTAAGGATTTGGATGAATTTTAGAGTAGTTCAAGATGTTTTTGTAGCGGAATTCTTTAGTCGGGATGTTCTAGTTGCTCTTTTCCTTAAGTAAGTAGAGAAAGAAAGATGCTCGGGTGCATCGCAACTTGTTTTCTTAAGTTGCTCCTGCACTGGAGTATTAATATGGTTGGTGCAAGTCATGTCGCAACTTTTAAAATCGTTTTTTTAAGGATTTGGATGAATTTTAGAGTAGTTCAAGATGTTTTTGTAGCGGAATTCTTTAGTCGGGATGTTCTAGTTGCTCTTTTCCTTAAGTAAGTAGAGAAAGAAAGATGCTCGGGTGCATCGCAACTTGTTTTCTTAAGTTGCTCCTGCACTGGAGTATTAATATGGTTGGTGCAAGTCATGTCGCAACTTTTAAAATCGTTTTTTTTAAGGATTTGGATGAATTTTAGAGTAGTTCAAGATGTTTTTGTAGCGGAATTCTTTAGTCGGGATGTTCTAGTTGCTCTTTTCCTTAAGTAAGTAGAGAAAGAAAGATGCTCGGGTGCATCGCAACTTGTTTTCTTAAGTTGCTCCTGCACTGGAGTATTAATATGGTTGGTGCAAGTCATGTCGCAACTTTTAAAATCGTTTTTTTAAGGATTTGGATGAATTTTAGAGTAGTTCAAGATGTTTTTGTAGCGGAATTCTTTAGTCGGGATGTTCTAGTTGCTCTTTTCCTTAAGTAAGTAGAGAAAGAAAGATGCTCGGGTGCATCGCAACTTGTTTTCTTAAGTTGCTCCTGCACTGGAGTATTAATATGGTTGGTGCAAGTCATGTCGCAACTTTTAAAATCGTTTTTTTAAGGATTTGGATGAATTTTAGAGTAGTTCAAGATGTTTTTGTAGCGGAATTCTTTAGTCGGGATGTTCTAGTTGCTCTTTTCCTTAAGTAAGTAGAGAAAGAAAGATGCTCGGGTGCATCGCAACTTGTTTTCTTAAGTTGCTCCTGCACTGGAGTATTAATATGGTTGGTGCAAGTCATGTCGCAACTTTTAAAATCGTTTTTTTAAGGATTTGGATGAATTTTAGAGTAGTTCAAGATGTTTTTGTAGCGGAATTCTTTAGTCGGGATGTTCTAGTTGCTCTTTTCCTTAAGTAAGTAGAGAAAGAAAGATGCTCGGGTGCATCGCAACTTGTTTTCTTAAGTTGCTCCTGCACTGGAGTATTAATATGGTTGGTGCAAGTCATGTCGCAACTTTTAAGATTCGTATCTCTTCAATAAGAGTGCTCCTGCACTGGAGTATTAATATGGTTGGTGCAAGTCATGTCGCAACTTTTAAGATTCGTATCTCTTCACATTAAGAGTTGCTCTTGCACTGGAGTATTAATATGGTTGGTGCAAGTCATGTCGCAACTTTTAAAATCGTTTTTTTAAGGATTTGGATGAATTTTAGAGTAGTTCAAGATGTTTTTGTAGCGGAATTCTTTAGTCGGGATGTTCTAGTTGCTCTTTTCCTTAAGTAAGTAGAGAAAGAAAGATGCTCGGGTGCATCGCAACTTGTTTTCTTAAGTTGCTCCTGCACTGGAGTATTAATATGGTTGGTGCAAGTCATGTCGCAACTTTTAAAATCGTTTTTTTAAGGATTTGGATGAATTTTAGAGTAGTTCAAGATGTTTTTGTAGCGGAATTCTTTAGTCGGGATGTTCTAGTTGCTCTTTTCCTTAAGTAAGTAGAGAAAGAAAGATGCTCGGGTGCATCGCAACTTGTTTTCTTAAGTTGCTCCTGCACTGGAGTATTAATATGGTTGGTGCAAGTCATGTCGCAACTTTTAAAATCGTTTTTTTAAGGATTTGGATGAATTTTAGAGTAGTTCAAGATGTTTTTGTAGCGGAATTCTTTAGTCGGGATGTTCTAGTTGCTCTTTTCCTTAAGTAAGTAGAGAAAGAAAGATGCTCGGGTGCATCGCAACTTGTTTTCTTAAGTTGCTCCTGCACTGGAGTATTAATATGGTTGGTGCAAGTCATGTCGCAACTTTTAAAATCGTTTTTAAGGATTTGGATGAATTTTAGAGTAGTTCAAGATGTTTTTGTAGCGGAATTCTTTAGTCGGGATGTTCTAGTTGCTCTTTTCCTTAAGTAAGTAGAGAAAGAAAGATGCTCGGGTGCATCGCAACTTGTTTTCTTAAGTTGCTCCTGCACTGGAGTATTAATATGGTTGGTGCAAGTCATGTCGCAACTTTTAAAATCGTTTTTTTAAGGATTTGGATGAATTTTAGAGTAGTTCAAGATTGGTTTGTAGCGGAATTCTTTAGTCGGGATGTTCTAGTTGCTCTTTTCCTTAAGTAAGTAGAGAAAGAAAGATGCTCGGGTGCATCGCAACTTGTTTTCTTAAGTTGCTCCTGCACTGGAGTATTAATATGGTTGGTGCAAGTCATGTCGCAACTTTTAAGATCGGTAATATAACGGAAGGGAGGCATGTAGGAGAAGAGTAAGCTGTATTGGTAGCGGAATTCTTTAGTCGGGATGTTCTAGTTGCTCTTTTCCTTAAGTAAGTAGAGAAAGAAAGATGCTCGGGTGCATCGCAACTTGTTTTCTTAAGTTGCTCCTGCACTGGAGTATTAATATGGTTGGTGCAAGTCATGTCGCAACTTTTAAAATCGTTTTTTTAAGGATTTGGATGAATTTTAGAGTAGTTCAAGATGTTTTTGTAGCGGAATTCTTTAGTCGGGATGTTCTAGTTGCTCTTTTCCTTAAGTAAGTAGAGAAAGAAAGATGCTCGGGTGCATCGCAACTTGTTTTCTTAAGTTGCTCCTGCACTGGAGTATTAATATGGTTGGTGCAAGTCATGTCGCAACTTTTAAGATTCGTATCTCTTCATAATAAGAGTTGCTCTTGCACTGGAGTATTAATATGGTTGGTGCAAGTCATGTCGCAACTTTTAAAATCGTTTTTTTAAGGATTTGGATGAATTTTAGAGTAGTTCAAGATGTTTTTGTAGCGGAATTCTTTAGTCGGGATGTTCTAGTTGCTCTTTTCCTTAAGTAAGTAGAGAAAGAAAGATGCTCGGGTGCATCGCAACTTGTTTTCTTAAGTTGCTCCTGCACTGGAGTATTAATATGGTTGGTGCAAGTCATGTCGCAACTTTTCAGATTCGTGCTCCTTCGAATTAAGAGTTGCTCTTGCACTGGAGTATTAATATGGTTGGTGCAAGTCATGTCGCAACTTTTAAGATTCGTATCTCTTCACATTAAGAGTTGCTCCTGCACTGGAGTATTAATATGGTTGGTGCAAGTCATGTCGCAACTTTTAAAATCGTTTTTTTAAGGATTTGGATGAATTTTAGAGTAGTTCAAGATGTTTTTGTAGCGGAATTCTTTAGTCGGGATGTTCTAGTTGCTCTTTTCCTTAAGTAAGTAGAGAAAGAAAGATGCTCGGGTGCATCGCAACTTGTTTTCTTAAGTTGCTCCTGCACTGGAGTATTAATATGGTTGGTGCAAGTCATGTCGCAACTTTTAAAATTCGTATCTCTTCACATTAAGAGTTGCTCTTGCACTGGAGTATTAATATGGTTGGTGCAAGTCATGTCGCAACTTTTAAGATTCTTATCTCTTTATAATAAGATGTTGCTCCTGTAGCTGGAATTCTTTAGTTGGGATGTCTAGTTGCTCTTTTAAGTAAGTAGAGAAAGAAAGATGCTCGGGTGCATCGCAACTTGTTTTCTTAAGTTGCTCCTGCACTGGAGTATTAATATGGTTGGTGCAAGTCATGTCGCAACTTTTAAAATCGTTTTTTTAAGGATTTGGATGAATTTTAGAGTAGTTCAAGATGTTTTTGTAGCGGAATTCTTTAGTCGGGATGTTCTAGTTGCTCTTTTCCTTAAGTAAGTAGAGAAAGAAAGATGCTCGGGTGCATCGCGCAACTTGATTCGTTTCTCTTCACATAAGAGTTGCTCAACTGGAGTATTAATATGGTGGTGCAAGTCATGTCGCAACTTTTAAGGACGTATCTCTTAACATTAAGAGTTGCTCTTGCACTGGAGTATTAATATGGTTGGTGCAAGTCATGTCGAAATTTTTAAATTCTTTTTTTTAGGGATTGGATGAATTTTAGAGTAGTTCAAGATGTTTTTGTAGCGGAATTCTTTAGTCGGGATGTTCTAGTTGCTCTTTTCCTTAAGTAAGTAGAGAAAGAAAGATGCTCGGGTGCATCGCAACTTGTTTTCTTAAGTTGCTCCTGCACTGGAGTATTAATATGGTTGGTGCAAGTCATGTCGCAACTTTTAAGATTCGTATCTCTTCACATTAAGAGTTGCTCCTGCACTGGAGTATTAATATGGTTGGTGCAAGTCATGTCGCAACTTTTAAAATCGTTTTTTTAAGGATTTGGATGAATTTTAGAGTAGTTCAAGATGTTTTTGTAGCGGAATTCTTTAGTCGGGATGTTCTAGTTGCTCTTTTCCTTAAGTAAGTAGAGAAAGAAAGATGCTCGGGTGCATCGCAACTTGTTTTCTTAAGTTGCTCCTGCACTGGAGTATTAATATGGTTGGTGCAAGTCATGTCGCAACTTTTAAAATCGTTTTTTTAAGGATTTGGATGAATTTTAGAGTAGTTCAAGATGTTTTTGTAGCGGAATTCTTTAGTCGGGATGTTCTAGTTGCTCTTTTCCTTAAGTAAGTAGAGAAAGAAAGATGCTCGGGTGCATCGCAACTTGTTTTCTTAAGTTGCTCCTGCACTGGAGTATTAATATGGTTGGTGCAAGTCATGTCGCAACTTTTAAAATCGTTTTTTTAAGGATTTGGATGAATTTTAGAGTAGTTCAAGATGTTTTTGTAGCGGAATTCTTTAGTCGGGATGTTCTAGTTGCTCTTTTCCTTAAGTAAGTAGAGAAAGAAAGATGCTCGGGTGCATCGCAACTTGTTTTCTTAAGTTGCGTCTGCACTGGAGTATTAATATGGTTGGTGCAAGTCATGTCGCAACTTTTAAAATCGTTTTTTTAAGGATTTGGATGAATTTTAGAGTAGTTCAAGATGTTTTTGTAGCGGAATTCTTTAGTCGGGATGTTCTAGTTGCTCTTTTCCTTAAGTAAGTAGAGAAAGAAAGATGCTCGGGTGCATCGCAACTTGTTTTCTTAAGTTGCTCCTGCACTGGAGTATTAATATGGTTGGTGCAAGTCATGTCGCAACTTTTAAGATTCGTATCTCACTAATTAAGTCATGTTCGTATCTCTTCATAATAAGAGTTGCTCCTGCACTGGAGTATTAATATGGTTGGTGCAAGTCATGTCGCAACTTTTAAAATCGTTTAAGGATTTGGATGAATTTTAGAGTAGTTCAAGATGTTTTTGTAGCGGAATTCTTTAGTCGGGATGTTCTAGTTGCTCTTTTCCTTAAGTAAGTAGAGAAAGAAAGATGCTCGGGTGCATCGCAACTTGTTTTCTTAAGTTGCTCCTGCACTGGAGTATTAATATGGTTGGTGCAAGTCATGTCGCAACTTTTAAAATCGTTTTTTTAAGGATTTGGATGAATTTTAGAGTAGTTCAAGATGTTTTTGTAGCGGAATTCTTTAGTCGGGATGTTCTAGTTGCTCTTTTCCTTAAGTAAGTAGAGAAAGAAAGATGCTCGGGTGCATCGCAACTTGTTTTCTTAAGTTGCTCCTGCACTGGAGTATTAATATGGTTGGTGCAAGTCATGTCGCAACTTTTAAAATCGTTTTTTTAAGGATTTGGATGAATTTTAGAGTAGTTCAAGATGTTTTTGTAGCGGAATTCTTTAGTCGGGATGTTCTAGTTGCTCTTTTCCTTAAGTAAGTAGAGAAAGAAAGATGCTCGGGTGCATCGCAACTTGTTTTCTTAAGTTGCTCCTGCACTGGAGTATTAATATGGTTGGTGCAAGTCATGTCGCAACTTTTTCCGATGTTTTTTTAAGGATTTGGATGAATTTTAGAGTAGTTCAAGATGTTTTTGTAGCGGAATTCTTTAGTCGGGATGTTCTAGTTGCTCTTTTCCTTAAGTAAGTAGAGAAAGAAAGATGCTCGGGTGCATCGCAACTTGTTTTTTTGAGTTGCTCCTGCACTGGAGTATTAATATGGTTGGTGCAAGTCATGTCGCAACTTTTAAAATCGTTTTTTTAAGGATTTGGATGAATTTTAGAGTAGTTCAAGATGTTTTTGTAGCGGAATTCTTTAGTCGGGATGTTCTAGTTGCTCTTTTCCTTAAGTAAGTAGAGAAAGAAAGATGCTCGGGTGCATCGCAACTTGTTTTCTTAAGTTGCTCCTGCACTGGAGTATTAATATGGTTGGTGCAAGTCATGTCGCAACTTTTAAAATCGTTTTTTAAGGATTTGGATGAATTTTAGAGTAGTTCAAGATGTTTTTGTAGCGGAATTCTTTAGTCGGGATGTTCTAGTTGCTCTTTTCCTTAAGTAAGTAGAGAAAGAAAGATGCTCGGGTGCATCGCAACTTGTTTTCTTAAGTTGCTCCTGCACTGGAGTATTAATATGGTTGGTGCAAGTCATGTCGCAACTTTTAAAATCGTTTTTTTAAGGATTTGGATGAATTTTAGAGTAGTTCAAGATGTTTTTGTAGCGGAATTCTTTAGTCGGGATGTTCTAGTTGCTCTTTTCCTTAAGTAAGTAGAGAAAGAAAGATGCTCGGGTGCATCGCAACTTGTTTTCTTAAGTTGCTCCTGCACTGGAGTATTAATATGGTTTTAAGTCATGTTCGCAACTTTAAGATTCGTATCTCTTTTTTAAGAGTTTGGATGAATTTGCACTGGAGTAGTTAATATGGTTTGTGCAAGTCATGTCGCAACTTTTAAGATCGTTTTATTAAGAGAGAAGAAAGATGCTGGGTGCATCGCAACTTGTTTTCTTAAGTTGCTCTTGCACTGGAGTATTAATATGGTTGGTGCAAGTCATGTCGCAACTTTTAAAATCGTTTTTTAAGGATTGGAGGAATTTTAGAGTAGTTCCAAGATGTTTTTGTAGCGGAAATCTTATGTCGGGATTTCTTAGTTGCTCTTTCTTCCTAACAAGTAGTAGAGAAAGAATTAAGATGCTTTTTTTTTTTTCGGCAAGTGCATGTCGCAAATTTATTAAGATTCTTGTCTTTTTCTTAAGAGTTGCTCCTGCACTGGAGTATTAATATGGTTGGTGCAAGTCATGTCGCAACTTTTAAAATCGTTTTTTTAAGGATTTGGATGAATTTTAGAGTAGTTCAAGATGTTTTTGTAGCGGAAATTCTTTAGTCGGGATGTTCTAGTTGCTCTTTTCCTTAAGTAAGTAGAGAAAGAAAGATGCTCGGGTGCATCGCAACTTGTTTTCTTAAGTTGCTCCTGCACTGGAGTATTAATATGGTTGGTGCAAGTCATGTCGCAACTTTTAAAATCGTTTTTTTAAGGATTCAAGATGTCGGAATTCTTTAGTCGGGATGTTCTAGTTGCTTAAGTAAGTAGAGATGCTCGGGTGCATCGCAACTTGTAGTTGCTCCTGCACTGGAGTATTGAAGTCATGTCGCAACTTTAAGATTCGTATCTTGAGTTGCTCCTGCACTGGAGTATTAATATGGTTGGTGCAAGTCATGTCGCAACTTTTAAAATCGTTTTTTTTAAGGATTTGGATGAATTTTAGAGTAGTTCAAGATGTTTTTGTAGCGGAATTCTTTAGTCGGGATGTTCTAGTTGCTCTTTTCCTTAAGTAAGTAGAGAAAGAAAGATGCTCGGGTGCATCGCAACTTGTTTTCTTAAGTTGCTCCTGCACTGGAGTATTAATATGGTTGGTGCAAGTCATGTCGCAACGATTGGAAGCGCGTTGTGTAGGGTAGGGGATGAGTTTTCGAGTAGGTGTAGATGTTTTTGTAGCGGAATTCTTTAGTCGGGATGTTCTAGTTGCTCTTTTCCTTAAGTAAGTAGAGAAAGAAAGATGCTCGGGTGCATCGCAACTTGTTTTCAAGAGTTGCTCTTGCACTGGAGTATTAATATGGTTGGTGCAAGTCATGTCGCAACTTTTAAAATCGTTTTTTTAAGGATTTGGATGAATTTTAGAGTAGTTCAAGATGTTTTTGTAGCGGAATTCTTTAGTCGGGATGTTCTAGTTGCTCTTTTCCTTAAGTAAGTAGAGAAAGAAAGATGCTCGGGTGCATCGCAACTTGTTTTCTTAAGTTGCTCCTGCACTGGAGTATTAATATGGTTGGTGCAAGTCATGTCGCAACTTTTAAAATCGTTTTTTTAAGGATTTGGATGAATTTTAGAGTAGTTCAAGATGTTTTTGTAGCGGAATTCTTTAGTCGGGATGTTCTAGTTGCTCTTTTCCTTAAGTAAGTAGAGAAAGAAAGATGCTCGGGTGCATCGCAACTTGTTTTCTTAAGTTGCTCCTGCACTGGAGTATTAATATGGTTGGTGCAAGTCATGTCGCAACTTTTAAAATCGTTTTTTTAAGGATTTGGATGAATTTTAGAGTAGTTCAAGATGTTTTTGTAGCGGAATTCTTTAGTCGGGATGTTCTAGTTGCTCTTTTCCTTAAGTAAGTAGAGAAAGAAAGATGCTCGGGTGCATCGCAACTTGTTTTCTTAAGTTGCTCCTGCACTGGAGTATTAATATGGTTGGTGCAAGTCATGTCGCAACTTTTAAAATCGTTTTTTTAAGGATTTGGATGAATTTTAGAGTAGTTCAAGATGTTTTTGTAGCGGAATTCTTTAGTCGGGATGTTCTAGTTGCTCTTTTCCTTAAGTAAGTAGAGAAAGAAAGATGCTCGGGTGCATCGCAACTTGTTTTCTTAAGTTGCTCCTGCACTGGAGTATTAATATGGTTGGTGCAAGTCATGTCGCAACTTTTAAAATCGTTATTTCTAGGATTTGGATGAATTTTAGAGTAGTTCAAGATGTTTTTGTAGCGGAATTCTTTAGTCGGGATGTTCTAGTTGCTCTTTTCCTTAAGTAAGTAGAGAAAGAAAGATGCTCGGGTGCATCGCAACTTGTTTTCTTAAGTTGCTCCTGCACTGGAGTATTAATATGGTTGGTGCAAGTCATGTCGCAACTTTTAAGATTCGTATCTTCTTATTATCAGTTGCTCTTGCACTGGAGTATTAATATGGTTGGTGCAAGTCATGTCGCAACTTTTAAGATTCGTATCTCTTCATAATAAGAGTTGCTCTTGCACTGGAGTATTAATATGGTTGGTGCAAGTCATGTCGCAACTTTTAAAATCGTTTTTTTAAGGATTTGGATGAATTTTAGAGTAGTTCAAGATGTTTTTGTAGCGGAATTCTTTAGTCGGGATGTTCTAGTTGCTCTTTTCCTTAAGTAAGTAGAGAAAGAAAGATGCTCGGGTGCATCGCAACTTGTTTTCTTAAGTTGCTCCTGCACAGGAGAAATAATAAGGTTAGTGCAAGTCATTTCGCAACTTTTAAGATTCGTATCCTCTTCACATTAAGAGTTGCTCTTGCAAATGGAGTATTAATATGGTTGGTGCAAGTCATGTCGCAACTTTTAAGATTCGTATCTTTCATCACTAAGAGTTTTGTAGCGGAATTCTTTAGTCGCATGGAGGATATATGGTTGGTGCTTTTCCTTAAGTAAGTAGAGAAAGAAGTCATTGTCGCAAACTTTTAAGATTCGTATATCTCGCACAGCTACATTAAGAGTTGACTCCTGCATCTGGCAGTATTAATATGGTTGGTGCCAAGTCACGTTCTGTTCGCAACTTTTTATTTTAAAATCGTTTTTTTTTTTTAAGGATTTGGTATGAATTTTAGAGTAGATTCAAGATGTTTTTGTAGCCCCCCCCCCCCCCCCCCCCCCTGAATTCTTTAGTCAGGGGGATGTTCTAGTTGCTCTTTTCCTTAAGTAAGTTAGAGAAAGAAAGATGCTCGGGTGCATCGCAACTTGTTTTTCTTAAGTTGCGCCTGCACTGGAGTATTAATATGGTTGGTGCAAGTCATGTCGCAACTTTAAGATCGTGTAATCTCTTCAAAGTAGTACAAGAACTATTCACATAAGAGTTGCTCCTGAACTGGAGTATTAATATGGTTTGGTGCCAAACGTCATGTCGCAAACTTTTAAAAATCGTTTTTGTAAGGATTGGAGAATTTTAGAGTAGTTCAAAGATGTTTTTGTAGCGGAATTCTTTAGTCGGGATGTTCTAGTTGCTTCTTTTCCTTAAGTAAGTAGAGAAAGAAAAGATGCTCGGGTGCATCAGCAACTTGTTTTCTTAAGTTGCTCTTGCACTGGGAGTATTAATATGGTTGGTGCAAGTCATGTCGCAACTTTTAAGATTCGTATCTTTTCACATGTAAGAGTTGCTCTTGCACTGGAGTATTAATATGGTTGGTGCAAGTCATGTCGCAACTTTTAAAATCGTTTTTTTAAGGATTTGGATGAATTTTAGAGTAGTACAAGATGTTTTTGTAGCGGAATTCTTTTTAGTCGGGACATGTTCTCAGTTGCTCTTTTCCTTAAGTAAGTATGATAGAAAGAAAGAGGCTCGGGTGCATCGCCAATCTTGTTTTCTTGAGTTGCTCCTGCACTGGAGTATTAATATGGTTGGTGCAAGTCCATTGTCGCAACTTGTTAAAGATTCGTATCTCTTCACATTAAGAGTTGCTCTTGCACTGGAGTATTAAATATGGTTGGTGCAAGTCAATGTCGCAACTTTTAAGATTTCGTATCGTCTTCAATAATCAAGAGTTGCTCCTGCACTGGAGTATTAATATGGTTGGTGGTTGCAAGTTCATGTCGCAACTTTTAAAATCGTTTTTTTTTTTAAGGATTTGGAATGAATTTTAGAGTAGTTCAAGATGTTTTTGTAGCGGAAGTTCTTTAGTCGGGGATTGTTCTAGATGCTCTTTTCCTTAAGTAAGTAGAGAAAAGAAAAGATTGCTCGCGTGCATCGCACAAACTTGTATTTTCTTAAAGTTGCTCCTGCACTGGAGTATTAATATGGTTGGTGCAAGTCATGTCGCAACTTTTAAGATTCGTATCTCTTCACATTAAGAGTTGCTCTTGCCACTGGAGTATTTTAATACTGGTTGGTGCAAGTCATGTCCGCGCAACCCTTTTAAAAAATCGTTTTTTTAAGGATTTGGATGAATTTTAGGAGTAGTTCAAGATGTTTTTGTAGCCGAACTCTTGAGTTAGGATGTTCTAGTTGCTCTTTTCCTTAAGTCAGTACAGAAAGAAAGTTGCAGTGGTACATCGCAACTTGTTTACTCAAGTTGCTACTGCACTGGGAGTATTAAATATGGTTGGTGCAAGTCATGTCGACAACTTTTAAGATTCGTTATCTCTTCACATTTAAGAAGTTGACTCTTGCACTGGAGTATTAATATGGTGTTTGCAAAAGTCATGTCGCAAACTTTTTAAAATCGTTTATTTTTTTGTTTAAGGATTTGGATGAATTTTAGAGTAGTTCAAGATGTTTTGTAGCCGGAATTCTTTAGTCGGAATGTTCTAGTTTGCTCTTGTTCCTTAAGGTAAGTATGAGAAAGACAGGATGCTCGGGTGCATTCGCAACTTGTTTTCTTATAGTTGCTCCTGCAACTGGAGTATTAATATGGTTGGTGCAAGTCATGTCGCAACTTTTAAAATCGTTTTTTTAAGGATTTGGATGAATTTTAGAGTAGTTCAAGATGTTTTTGTAGCGGAATTCTTTAGTCGGGATGTTCTAGTTGCTCTTTTCCTTAAGTAAGTAGAGAAAGAAAGATGCTCGGGTGCATCGCAACTTGTTTTCTTAAGTTGCTCCTGCACTGGAGTATTAATATGGTTGGTGCAAGTCATGTCGCAACTTTTAAGATTCGTATCTCTTCACATTAAGAGTTGCTCCTGCACTGGAGTATTAATATGGTTGGTGCAAGTCATGTCGCAACTTTTAAAATCGTTATTTCGGGGGAGTGTCTGGTAGTGAAATTTAAGAGAAGTTCAAGATGTTTTTGTAGCGGAATTCTTTAGTCGGGATGTTCTAGTTGCTCTTTTCCTTAAGTAAGTAGAGAAAGAAAGATGCTCGGGTGCATCGCAACTTGTTTTCTTAAGTTGCTCTTGCACTGGAGTATTAATATGGTTGGTGCAAGTCATGTCGCAACTTTTAAGATTCGTATCTCTTCACATTAAGAGTTGCTCTTGCACTGGAGTATTAATATGGTTGGTGCAAGTCATGTCGCAACTTTTAAAATCGTTTTTTTAAGGATTTGGATGAATTTTAGAGTAGTTCAAGATGTTTTTGTAGCGGAATTCTTTAGTCGGGATGTTCTAGTTGCTCTTTTCCTTAAGTAAGTAGAGCACAGACGATGCTCGGGTGCATCTCAACTTGTTTTCTTAAGTTGCTACTGCACTGGAGTATTAATATGGTTGGTGCAAGTCATGTCGCAACTTTTAAAATCGTTTTTTTAAGGATTTGGATGAATTTTAGAGTAGTTCAAGATGTTTTTGTAGCGGAATTCTTTAGTCGGGATGTTCTAGTTGCTCTTTTCCTTAAGTAAGTAGAGAAAGAAAGATGCTCGGGTGCATCGCAACTTGTTTTCTTAAGTTGCTCCTGCACTGGAGAATTAATATGGTTGGTGCAAGTCATGTCGCAACTTTTAAAATCGTTTTTTTAAGGATTTGGATGAATTTTAGAGTAGTTCAAGATGTTTTTGTAGCGGAATTCTTTAGTCGGGATGTTCTAGTTGCTCTTTTCCTTAAGTAAGTAGAGAAAGAAAGATGCTCGGGTGCATCGCAACTTGTTTTCTTAAGTTGCTCCTGCACTGGAATATTAATATGGTTGGTGCAAGTCATGTCGCAACTTTTAAAATCGTTTTTTTAAGGATTTGGATGAATTTTAGAGTAGTTCAAGATGTTTTTGTAGCGGAATTCTTTAGTCGGGATGTTCTAGTTGCTCTTTTCCTTAAGTAAGTAGAGAAAGAAAGATGCTCGGGTGCATCGCAACTTGTTTTCTTAAGTTGCTCCTGCACTGGAGTATTAATATGGTTGGTGCAAGTCATGTCGCAACTTTTAAGATTCGTATCTCTTCACATTAAGAGATGCTCTGGCACTGGAGTATTAATCTGGTTGGTGCAAGTCATGTCGCAACTTTTAAGATTCGTATCTCTTCATAATAAGAGTTGCTCTTGCACTGGAGTATTAATATGGTTGGTGCAAGTCATGTCGCAACTTTTAAAATCTTTATACTAAACGCTTGCATGAATTTTAGAGTAGTTCAAGATGTTTTTGTAGCGGAATTCTTTAGTCGGGATGTTCTAGTTGCTCTTTTCCTAAAGTAAGTAGAGAAAGAAGGAGTATCGGGTGCAACTCAACTTGTTTTCTTAAGTGGCTCCTGCACTGGAGTATTAATATGGTTGGTGCAAGTCATGTCGCAACTTTTAAGATTCGTATCTCTTCACATTAAGAGGTGCTCTTGCACTGGAGTATTAATATGGTTGGTGCAAGTCATGTCGCAACTTTTAAGATTCGTATCTCTTCATAATAAGAGTTGCTCTTGCACTGGAGTATTAATATGGTTGGTGCAAGTCATGTCGCAACTTTTAAAATCGTTTTTTTAAGGATTTGGATGAATTTTAGAGTAGTTCAAGATGTTTTTGTAGCGGAATTCTTTAGTCGGGATGTTCTAGTTGCTCTTTTCCTTAAGTAAGTAGAGAAAGAAAGATGCTCGGGTGCATCGCAACTTGTTTTCTTAAGTTGCTCCTGCACTGGAGTATTAATATGGTTGGTGCAAGTCATGTCGCAACTTTTAAGATTCGTATCTCTTCACATTAAGAGTTGCTCTTGCACTGGAGTATTAATATGGTTGGTGCAAGTCATGTCGCAACTTTTAAGATTCGTATCTCTTCATAATAAGAGTTGCTCTTGCACTGGAGTATTAATATGGTTGGTGCAAGTCATGTCGCAACTTTTAAATCGTTTTTTTAAGGATTTGGATGAATTTTAGAGTAGTTCAAGATGTTTTTGTAGCGGAATTCTTTAGTCGGGATGTTCTAGTTGCTCTTTTCCTTAAGTAAGTAGAGAAAGAAAGATGCTCGGGTGCATCGCAACTTGTTTTCTTAAGTTGCTCTTGCACTGGAGTATTAATATGGTTGGTGCAAGTCATGTCGCAACTTTTAAGATTCGTATCTCTTCATAATAAGAGTTGCTCCTGCACTGGAGTATTAATATGGTTGGTGCAAGTCATGTCGCAACTTTTAAAATCGTTTTTTTAAGGATTTGGATGAATTTTAGAGTAGTTCAAGATGTTTTTGTAGCGGAATTCTTTAGTCGGGATGTTCTAGTTGCTCTTTTCCTTAAGTAAGTAGAGAAAGAAAGATGCTCGGGTGCATCGCAACTTGTTTTCTTAAGTTGCTCCTGCACTGGAGTATTAATATGGTTGGTGCAAGTCATTTCGCAACTTTTAAGATTCGTATCTCTTCATATTAAAAGTTGCTCCTGCACTGGAGTATTAATATGGTTGGTGCAAGTAATGTCGCAACTTTTAAGATTCGTATCTCTTCATAATAAGAGTTGCTCCTGCACTGGAGTATTAATATGGTTGGTGCAAGTCATGTCGCAACTTTTAAAATCGTTTTTTTAAGGAATTGGATGAATTTTAGAGTAGTTCAAGATGTTTTTGTAGCGGAATTCTTTAGTTGGGATGTTCTAGTTGCTCTTTTCCTTAAGTAAGTAGAGAAAGAAAGATGCTCGGGTGCATCGCAACTTGTTTTCTTAAGTTGCTCCTGCACTGGAGTATTAATATGGTTGGTGCAAGTCATGTCGCAACTTTTAAGATTCGTATCTCTTCACATTAAGAGTTGCTCTTGCACTGGAGTATTAATATGGTTGGTGCAAGTCATGTCGCAACTTTTAAGATTCGTATCTCTTCATAATAAGAGTTGCTCTTGCACTGGAGTATTAATATGGTTGGTGCAAGTCATGTCGCAACTTTTAAGATTCGTATCTCTTCACATTAAGAGTTGCTCTTGCACTGGAGTATTAATATGGTTGGTGCAAGTCATTTCGCAACTTTTAAAATCGTTTTTTTAAGGATTTGGATGAATTTTAGAGTAGTTCAAGATGTTTTTGTAGCGGAATTCTTTAGTCGGGATGTTCTAGTTGCTCTTTTCCTTAAGTAAGTAGAGAAAGAAAGATGCTCGGGTGCATCGCAACTTGTTTTCTTAAGTTGCTCCTGCACTGGAGTATTAATATGGTTGGTGCAAGTCATGTCGCAACTTTTAAAATCGTTTTTTTAAGGATTTGGATGAATTTTAGAGTAGTTCAAGATGTTTTTGTAGCGGAATTCTTTAGTCGGGATGTTCTAGTTGCTCTTTTCCTTAAGTAAGTAGAGAAAGAAAGATGCTCGGGTGCATCGCAACTTGTTTTCTTAAGTTGCTCCTGCACTGGAGTATTAATATGGTTGGTGCAAGTCATGTCGCAACTTTTAAAATCGTTTTTTTAAGGATTTGGATGAATTTTAGAGTAGTTCAAGATGTTTTTGTAGCGGAATTCTTTAGTCGGGATGTTCTAGTTGCTCTTTTCCTTAAGTAAGTAGAGAAAGAAAGATGCTCGGGTGCATCGCAACTTGTTTTCTTAAGTTGCTCCTGCACTGGAGTATTAATATGGTTGGTGCAAGTCATGTCGCAACTTTTAAGATTCGTAACTCTTCACATTAAGAGTTGCTCTTGCACTGGAGTATTAATATGGTTGGTGCAAGTCATGTCGCAACTTTTAAGATTCGTATCTCTTCATAATAAGAGTTGCTCTTGCACTGGAGTATTAATATGGTTGGTGCAAGTCATGTCGCAACTTTTAAAATCGTTTTTTTAAGGATTTGGATGAATTTTAGAGTAGTTCAAGATGTTTTTGTAGCGGAATTCTTTAGTCGGGATGTTCTAGTTGCTCTTTTCCTTAAGTAAGTAGAGAAAGAAAGATGCTCGGGTGCATCGCAACTTGTTTTCTTAAGTTGCTCCTGCACTGGAGTATTAATATGGTTGGTGCAAGTCATGTCGCAACTTTTAAGATTCGTATCTCTTCACATTAAGAGTTGCTCTTGCACTGGAGTATTAATATGGTTGGTGCAAGTCATGTCGCAACTTTTAAGATTCGTATCTCTTCATAATAAGAGTTGCTCCTGCACTGGAGTATTAATATGGTTGGTGCAAGTCATGTCGCAACTTTTAAGATTCGTATCTCTTCACATTAAGAGTTGCTCCTGCACTGGAGTATTAATATGGTTGGTGCAAGTCATGTCGCAACTTTTAAAATCGTTTTTTAAGGATTTGGATGAATTTTAGAGTAGTTCAAGATGTTTTTGTAGCGGAATTCTTTAGTCGGGATGTTCTAGTTGCTCTTTTCCTTAAGTAAGTAGAGAAAGAAAGATGCTCGGGTGCATCGCAACTTGTTTTCTTAAGTTGCTCCTGCACTGGAGTATTAATATGGTTGGTGCAAGTCATGTCGCAACTTTTAAGATTCGTATCTCTTCACATTAAGAGTTGCTCCTGCACTGGAGTATTAATATGGTTGGTGCAAGTCATGTCGCAACTTTTAAAATCGGTATGTTTGGCGATTGGGTGTATTTTAGAGTCGGGCAAGGTGTTTTGGTAGCGGAATTCTTTAGTGGGGTTGTTCTAGTTGTGCTTTTCCTTAAGTAAGTAGAGAAAGAAAGATGCTCGGGTGCATCGCAACTTGTTTTCTTAAGTTGCTCTTGCACTGGAGTATTAATATGGTTGGTGCAAGTCATGTCGCAACTTTTAAGATTCGTATCTCTTCACATTAAGAGTTGCTCTTGCACTGGAGTATTAATATGGTTGGTGCAAGTCATGTCGCAACTTTTAAAATCGTTTTTTTAAGGATTTGGATGAATTTTAGAGTAGTACAAGATGTTTTTGTAGCGGAATTCTTTAGTCGGGATGTTCTAGTTGCTCTTTTCCTTAAGTAAGTAGAGAAAGAAAGATGCTCGGGTGCATCGCAACTTGTTTTCTTAAGTTGCTCCTGCACTGGAGTATTAATATGGTTGGTGCAAGTCATGTCGCAACTTTTAAGATTCGTATCTCTTCACATTAAGAGTTGCTCTTGCACTGGAGTATTAATATGGTTGGTGCAAGTCATGTCGCAACTTTTAAGATTCGTATCTCTTCATAATAAGAGTTGCTCCTGCACTGGAGTATTAATATGGTTGGTGCAAGTCATGTCGCAACTTTTAAAATCGTTTTTTAAGGATTTGGATGAATTTTAGAGTAGTTCAAGATGTTTTTGTAGCGGAATTCTTTAGTCGGGATGTTCTAGTTGCTCTTTTCCTTAAGTAAGTAGAGAAAGAAAGATGCTCGGGTGCATCGCAACTTGTTTTCTTAAGTTGCTCCTGCACTGGAGTATTAATATGTTTGGTGCAAGTCATGTCGCAACTTTTAAGATTCGTATCTCTTCACATTAAGAGTTGCTCTTGCACTGGAGTATTAATATGGTTGGTGCAAGTCATGTCGCAACTTTTAAAATTGTTTTTTTTTGATTTGGATGAATTTTAGAGTAGTTCAAGATGTTTTTGTAGCGGAATTCTTTAGTCGGGATGTTCTAGTTGCTCTTTTCCTTAAGTAAGTAGAGAAAGAAAGATGCTCGGGTGCATCGCAACTTGTTTTCTTAAGTTGCTCCTGCACTGGAGTATTAATATGGTTGGTGCAAGTCATGTCGCAACTTTTAAGATTCGTATCTCTTCACATTAAGAGTTGCTCTTGCACTGGAGTATTAATATGGTTGTTGCAAGTCATGTCGCAACTTTTAAAATCGTTTTTTTAAGGATTTGGATGAATTTTAGAGTAGTTCAAGATGTTTTTGTAGCGGAATTCTTTAGTCGGGATGTTCTAGTTGCTCTTTTCCTTAAGTAAGTAGAGAAAGAAAGATGCTCGGGTGCATCGCAACTTGTTTTCTTAAGTTGCTCCTGCACTGGAGTATTAATATGGTTGGTGCAAGTCATGTCGCAACTTTTAAAATCGTTTTTTTAAGGATTTGGATGAATTTTAGAGTAGTTCAAGATGTTTTTGTAGCGGAATTCTTTAGTCGGGATGTTCTAGTTGCTCTTTTCCTTAAGTAAGTAGAGAAAGAAAGATGCTCGGGTGCATCGCAACTTGTTTTCTTAAGTTGCTCCTGCACTGGAGTATTAATATGGTTGGTGCAAGTCATGTCGCAACTTTTAAGATTCGTATCTCTTCACATTAAGAGTTGCTCTTGCACTGGAGTATTAATATGGTTGGTGCAAGTCATGTCGCAACTTTTAAGATTCGTATCTCTTCATAATAAGAGTTGCTCTTGCACTGGAGTATTAATATGGTTGGTGCAAGTCATGTCGCAACTTTTAAAATCGTTTTTTTAAGGATTTGGATGAATTTTAGAGGCGACGTTGAAGTTTGGAGCAATTTCTGTCGGAGCAGAGCAAAATCTTTTAAAACAAATTAAAAAGTTAATTAATTTTTTTAAGAAATTGAAATTATTACAATTATGTTCAATTTTTTTTGTTAATTTAGATTCTTAATTCAGAAAAATAAAATTGATTGATCTCAATCAATAATATTGTTAAGTTAGATTTGCATTTTATAGCTATAAAAATAAAATTTTATCTACGGTATTATTGCTATAAATGAATCTTAAAACTTGGTTTTGGCAATGTATATGGGAATACAGTGGGCTCGCTTTAATCCGAACATTTCCGGACCCAGAAAATTTAGTTTGGATAAAATAATCCGGATTAAACCCGTACATTTACATGTATGGAGACCTGAATGGGAGACAAATTTTAACCGAACTGGTAAAAAATTCGGATTAACGTAGTTCGGATTAAAGTGAGTCGACTATACTTCCAGAATACTAACAAATGAATCCACAAGTGTATTCTTAATATATTCTATGTGTTTTTTAAAAGGAAAAAATACATAATTTTGAAAATAATGTATTCCTGAAAACTCAAAGAATTCTTATGTGTATTGCAGAATCCTTCCAGATGTATTTCAGAAAACTTTAAAAAAATACATCTTTAAAGAATACATTCAAGAGTTCCGTAGAAACAAGAATACACCAAGAAAACACAAAAAATTCATCTAGAAAACTTATTGAATACACTGGGAATACGAAAGAATCGCGAACGATATCCAAACCCCAATCAATTAAGCTTTTGATGACGCAGATCGGATTTATCGAAATTATAGTCCGGATTATAATCAACCAAAAAAATTGAGGCTGGTGAAATGGGAGATCTGTACACAAGAGATCTATTAAAAGATTAACTTGCTGAAAATAGCAGAGCTCACGATTATTTATCAAATATTGCATGTTTTTAAAAAAACAAAATAACAACGAGATCGAATTCTAGTATTTCTCTGTTTGTCTTTGTGTTTTTGTGTATTGTAAGCAAAAATCAATAAAAAGATAAATTAAATAATTTATTTTTTAAAAAATCAAAATTATGTAAAATAAAATTAGTTTTTAAAATCTGTCTCGATTAGTTTTCAGTTTTAGTATGATTTGATTTTACATCTAATCCTGATAATCCCCCTATGTTTGGTCCAATTAATCTTGAAATCCAAAATCTTCACAAGCTTATTTTGGGTCCAAAAAAGCTAATTTCTGATTTCATTTCTTAAATCTACCTCTTGGGTATTTTGATCAATTTTTGATCAAAATTACTGTCAGAAATTAGCTTTTTGAACTCAAAACATGCTTGATTCGATTCCAAACTTCAAGATAATCGGACACAATCATAGGGTTCATATCAGGATGAAATGTAAACCCATTCATACCAATTACTGAAACGAACGTAATAAACTGATTCAAAAAATTTTAAGGATTGAAAAAATAAAACATAAAAAGTATAAAAAAAATAAAAAATAAAAATCATAAAAAATAAAAAGTAAAAATTTTAAAAATGAAATTTAACCGTTAAAGGACCATTAGATTTTGAACCATCAATTTCAAAATTGAACTTTTTACATTGGTTTCCGTTTACAGGAATGCGACCATTCTCTAAATCTGATCTTTTTTGAGTATCAACTTGCATATCCGTAGCAAAAGTTTTGATTCCTGTTTTAACGTACGTAGGTTTGCCTTTATCGCTTATATAAAATACACCTCCTCGCGGACCTTCAAATAAATCTTTTCCATTAGCACTGCCGGTGCTTGTATAATAAGCAAAAGCTTCTTGTGCTGGTCTCTTTAAAGATTTTCTTTCATTGTTGATTGGATTTATTTGATTTTCTAAAATAAAATTTAAAATTAAAAAATTTAAAAAAATTTAAGCTTAAAATGTTTACAAAAATATACCTAAATTCTGTTTTAATGTAATTATTTCTTGATCTTTAACTTGAATTTTTTCTTTCAGATCGTTTAATTGGAAAAGGCATTCGGATAACTGCGAAGGCAAATCATTTAAGTCAGCTTGGAAGGTTAAAAGTGAATGATTTAACTGGTGAATCCTTTTTCTTTGCTCAATTATAACTTTATTTCTTGGGTTATATGGACAATGCTTTGCTCTTAAAAATAAATTAGATTATTTAGAATTAAAATTAGAAAAAACCCATCAAAACCAAAGATACTTGTAATGCTTATTATGCTTTTCATTCACATTACCGGAACCATCACAACCAGGATAACCACATTTAGATGAATATGCTTCTGGATTAAAAACGATACCGTAATTTAAAAGGTCATATTCGTCAAATTCAGATACTTGATATTGATTTTTGAATTCTTGAAACTGGCTAGTAATTTTCTTTCTAAAATCACGTTTGACATTGAATATCGTGAAGTAAAAAGATTCAATTATTAAAAGTTACATTTCATCAATTAGTTGGTTATTTTTTAGCATTTCTTCGTTTAATTGATTTCTAATTTGTTGGACAGATACTTCATTAAGTTCTGATTCGGAATTATTGTTGTTGACTTTCAATTGATCGTTTTCATTAAGTAACTGAGTGACTTGTGTTTGGAGTTGGTCTATTTGAGCCTTTTGATTTTGAATGGTTTGGTCCCTTTAGTAAATTCGAGTGAATAAACTTCGCTTATCATAAAATTGAATTTTTAAGTCTTACTTTTCTGAAATTGTGTTGTTGTTGAGCTTCAATCGGCCATTTTCTTCAAGCAGCTCAGTTACTTGTGTTTTGAGCTTACCGATATCAACATTTTTGGCTTGAATTGTATTTTCCCTAGAGATATTTAAAAAAAAAATTAACTTCTGATAACAAAACAATTTAATAAAGCTTACTTTTCATTAACTGTTTTTATGTTGTTGAGCTTTAATTCACCATTTTCTCCAAGCAAGCTAGTCACTTGTTTTTGGAGACGGTCGATTTCAGTATTTTTAGCCTGTGTAGCCTTGAACCTTTAAATTTTTATAATTTAAAATGCTCAATTTTAGATAAAAAATAAAAGCTTTAATACTGTTCTGATTCGGTATTATTGTTGTTGACTTTCAATTGATCGTTTTCATTAAGTAACTGAGTGACTTGTGTTTGGAGTTGGTCTATTTGAGCCTTTTGATTTTGAATGGTTTGGTCCCTTTAGTAAATTCGAGTGAATAAACTTCGCTTATCATAAAATTGAATTTTTAAGTCTTACTTTTCTGAAATTGTGTTGTTGTTGAGCTTCAATCGGCCATTTTCTTCAAGCAGCTCAGTTACTTGTGTTTTGAGCTTACCGATATCAACATTTTTGGCTTGAATTGTATTTTCCCTAGAGATATTTAAAAAAAAAAATTAACTTCTGATAACAAAACAATTTAATAAAGCTTACTTTTCATTAACTGTTTTTATGTTGTTGAGCTTTAATTCACCATTTTCTCCAAGCAAGCTAGTCACTTGTTTTTGGAGACGGTCGATTTCAGTATTTTTAGCCTGTGTAGCCTTGAACCTTTAAATTTTTATAATTTAAAATGCTCAATTTTAGATAAAAAATAAAAGCTTTAATACTGTTCTGATTCGGTATTATTGTTGTTGACTTTCAATTGATCGTTTTCATTAAGTAACTGAGTGACTTGTGTTTGGAGTTGGTCTATTTGAGCCAGTGAGTTTTGAATGGTTTGGTCCCTTTAGTAAATTCGAGTGAATAAACTTCGCTTATCATAAAATTGAATTTTTAAGTCTTACTTTTCTGAAATTGTGTTGTTGTTGAGCTTCAATCGGCCATTTTCTTCAAGCAGCTCAGTTACTTGTGTTTTGAGCTTACCGATATCAACATTTTTGGCTTGAATTGTATTTTCCCTAGAGATATTTAAAAAAAAAAATTAACTTCTGATAACAAAACAATTTAATAAAGCTTACTTTTCATTAACTGTTTTTATGTTGTTGAGCTTTAATTCACCATTTTCTCCAAGCAAGCAAGTCACTTGTTTTTGGAGACGGTCGTTTTCAGTTTTTTTAGCCTGTGTAGCCTTGAACCTTTAAATTTTTATAATTTAAAATGCTCAATTTTAGATAAAAAATAAAAGCTTTAATACTGTTCTGATTCGGTATTATTGTTGTTGACTTTCAATTGATCGTTTTCATTAAGTAACTGAGTGACTTGTGTTTGGAGTTGGTCTATTTGAGCCTTTTGATTTTGAATGGTTTGGTCCCTTTAGTAAATTCGAGTGAATAAACTTCGCTTATCAAAAAATTGAATTTTTAAGTCTTACTTTTCTGAAATTGTGTTGTTGTTGAGCTTCAATCGGCCATTTTCTTCAAGCAGCTCAGTTACTTGTGTTTTGAGCTTACCGATATCAACATTTTTGGCTTGAATTGTATTTTCCCTAGAGATATTTAAAAAAAAAAATTAACTTCTGATAACAAAACAATTTAATAAAGCTTACTTTTCTGAATCATTTTTTACCATGTTTACCCTTAAGTGGCCGTTTTCACCCATTAAATCTGTATTTTGTTTTTTGCAAATTATCAATTTGATTGTTTAATCGCATTATTTCTTCTTCCAAATTGTTAATTTCTTTTTTTTGATCAATTAATCGCGAATTGAAAGCTTCTTTTTCACTTTTTAAATCATATTCAAAATCTTGTTTCAACTTGCATTTTTCGTTTTTTAAAAGTTGATTTTCTCGCTCTAAATCCTTGTGAGAATCTATTTCCTTTTGTCTTTTTGGACAATTGTTTAAGGTTGTGTGCTTTTTGTGAGCTGAATTTACGTTTCCCTCTCCATCACATTTTGGGTACGGGCACTTTCTTCCCTTAAATTGTGATTCAAGCGAATTATATTGATTTTTTACTTCAATCAACTCTTTTTGAAGGTTTTTGATATATTCCTCTGTATCCCTTTGGTATTTTAAAGATTGTTTAGATCTTAAAATAAAATAATTTATTTACAAATTTTATTTTTGTCGAACTTAAAAACCTACAAATTATCGACTTTGGACTGAATATTTGCCTTCTCTTTTAGTATTACTTCTTCATTTTCTTGAAAATCTTTTAAAAGCTGCTCGTTTGATTTTAATTGATTTTTGTATGCGTTCTAAAAAAATTATTATTCAGAAATTTTTTTTTTAAATTAATATTTTCAACACAATTTACTTCTAAATCCATAAATTCGGTTCTCAGATGATTAATAGCATCTTCGTTTTCAGAAGTCATAAGGATCATCTTGTTATTTAATGCGTCGATTTCTTCATAAGCTTTTATCAAATCATTGTTTAAATTTTGCAAATTTTCACAATCATCAATATTCATGGATCGATTGTGAAATGGTGTTGAGGAACAATTTACTAACATTAAAAAAAAAATTCAAACAATCTATACAAGATGTGTAGAAAAAAGTCTTAAATTTACTCGAATGTTAATTTTGGTTCTGTGTCAGGAACAAAATTCTGAACCTTCTGAACAATAGAAGTAGACACTTGTTCAATCAATTCAATCGATTTATTCTATAAAAAAAACAATATATTTTTAATTTTAGAAATTTTTTTAATTGTATACCTTTATTTTTTCAAAAAAGGAGGAGTTCATCATTTCGTCCTCTTTTTTCTGAATGTTTTCTTCAAGGTATAGTAGCGATGTTGTTCTTGTTGGACTATTCAAAAACTTAATGAAATTCTTGTTTCCATTAATATTAACCTTCATGTTCTCGTCCATTTTACTGGTTTTTTGTGAATTCGAGACCAAAAAAGCTTTAGGAATTCGTAATTCAGTTCTTTTTTCAGTTTTTTCTTCTAGGATCGAATCCGAATTTCTTCTTTTACAATCGTTTGATGACATTTTTGGTTTTTATGTTTTTTGGTTAAAATTTTTCGAGTCTAAAATAAATTAAAAATTTTCAAAAAGACAGCTCCAAGAAATGGTATTAAGATTAAAAAAATTAGTTGGCAATTAAATGTTAGCAATAGCAGTATAATTTGATATTTAATGATTATATAAAAGAAAAAGATAATTGCTGAGGTTTGGTGTCGGTTGTAGGTCTTTTTGGGTCTAACCGAATGATATAATTACCAACACTTATTGTTGATTTATTGCAAGTAATGAAAGAAAAAGAATAAATCCGTTTTGAACATTTTAATTCACCTTTTTTCTTTCATTACTTGCAATATAACAGAAGAACCCATTAAATATAGGAACTTAATAAGGACGACTTTTGCATCGGGACTTAAATAACACACTTTTCAAAGTTACTATATTTATAAGGCTTTTTAAGACTTAAGTTATTTTACGTTCAAGTTAATCTGACTGTTTAAAACAGGTATATTTATTTCGGCTTTTTCAAGAGCTAAAATTCTGACTCTTTTATATTTTCAAAGTGACTGTATATTGTTAAGATTTATTTCATGTGATCATAGAAATAACTAATTAAATGAAAGAATTTAATTAATTTAATCTTGAAATGATGAATTAAAAATCGGTGTTTAAAAAATTGGAATAAATCTAAATTTTTGAATCAAAAAAAAATAATAAAAAAAATGGGTAAATTTAAAAAAATTTATTAAATTTTAATACAGTATGTTAAATGAAAAGAATTCGTAAATTGATAATATTTATTTTTCAATTTTTTTCTTAAGAGTTTCCATCGGCAACTGACCATCTAAAGCAAAAATTTCGTTTGCAAGCTGAAGCTGTTCTTCTGTTAAATCTTCTGCAAAAATGAATTCTTCCTCGGCCTCTGATTTATTCGGGTAAACTGGATGCTGAACAGCTTTTTCGAAATTTTTCTGGTTTGTTTTTTTGTAATTGTCAACAATCTCCGAATCAACTCGACTTTGTGATTCCCAAGATCTGTAAAAATAAAATTTAAGGAATGGGAAAAAAGTTTGAGAAATTAATTTACGGTCCGTATTTCGTTCTCATGACTTCTTGCCAGTCCAAAAAGAGCTCGACCTTCTTTGATATTGGGTTTACGCGATCATTTAAAATTGATTTAATCTAAAAGAAACATTTAGTTTTAATTGAAAGTTAAAAAAATGAATTGTTTTTTAGCTTTACAAAGGCGCTGTGAAGTTCATAGCAATTTTGCGGAATCGTTATAAAAATTGTTCTAGTGGTAATCGAAACTGTAATCGAAATTAAGCGCCTTCAAAAACTCTGAAAATTCTCAAAATGCACACCATTAAAAAAGATTTAAAATAACTGCGTAATTAATTTGCAGAGTTTTTGCAAACGCTTAATTTAGATTACACAAATTTTGTTTCAGAAAAGACAAGTTATATCGAGGCTGTGAACCACTTGAACAATTTTTATAACGATTCTACAAAATTGCTATTGCTTTATTGCTATGAACTTCAAAGCGCCTTTATCGAATTAAATGACCATCCCCACAATCTGCCTCACCCAAGCGAAGTGATTTTATTCCAACATTCAAAAAGAATCAAAGTCTCCCTCTACATCAATTTAAAATAACATTCGCCCAGGAAAACACCCAAACGAAGTCATTTTAATCAAATTTTCTCAATCGAAATAACAAGGCCAGAGTCTGCCTCATCATCCCTTTAAAATCACATTCGCCCAGGAAAACACCCAAACGAAGTCATTTTATACCAACATTCAAAAAGAATCAAAGTCTACCTCTACATCAATTTAAAATAACATTCGCCCAGGAAAACACCCAAACGAAGTCATTTTAATCAAATTTTCTCAATCGAAATAACAAGGCCAGAGTCTGCCTCATCATCCCTTTAAAATCACATTCGCCCAGGAAAACACCCAAACGAAGTCATTTTATACCAACATTCAAAAAGAATCAAAGTCTACCTCTACATCAATTTAAAATAACATTCGCCCAGGAAAACACCCAAACGAAGTCATTTTATACCAACATTCAAAAAGAATCAAAGTCTACCTCTACATCAATTTAAAATAACATTCGCCCAGGAAAACACCCAAACGAAGTCATTTTTATCTAATTTTCTCAATCGAAATAACAAGGCCAGAGTCTGCCTCATCATCCCTTTAAAATAACATTCGCCTAGGAAAACACCCAAACGAAGTTTCTTCCAAATTAGTTTTATAATATTACCTTAAATTTCACGTTTCTTATATCGTAATTTGTTGATTCTTTAAATTTTTCTTCCAATTCTTTTCTTTTTATATCATTTTCCATCTCAGACATAATATTTGCGACATCTTCTTCATCTCGACTATGACTTGATCTTGATTCTTCACTAATAATATGATCGACATTCCGTGTAATTTTTGGTGGAGTCAACGAATCATTACTCTGATCCGGATTTATCGATTGACGCTTTCGAGGTCTCGTATTCAAAGAAACGTCATTTTCATTGTGCTGAGTTTTTACCGTCTCTTCTGCTTTTTTATTTATTTTTTGAATATTAATTGAGCTTTGCGTACCTTGTTTTTCTGGTGTTTTTGTTTGACCGTTATTGTTTGATTGTTTATTTGGTTCTTTGCTCTTTTGACTAGGCTCTCGGCTAACGCTTTTTTCACTCGGTTGAGTTTTTTTGCCAAGTTTTTGTGGCGTTTTTTGACTTGGAGATTCGCAGGTTCGAAGAGAGGTAATAAAAAGCCGTCTGCGCTTTTTGTTCTTTTAACAATGTCGTTTTTGCTTGCACCTGTTGGTTTGGCTTGTTGACTTTTGATTTGGTTTTGTGACTCTTGCATTTTGTTAGAAAGATGCTTATCTATGTTATTTTGAATAGGTTCTCGGCTAACGCTTTTTTCACTCGATTGATTTTTTTTGACCAGTTTTTTTGGATTTTTTTTGACTTGGAGATTCGCAGGTTCGAAGAGAGGTAAGAAAAAGTCGTCTCCGCTTTTAGACCTTTTGACAATGTCGTTTTTGCTTGCATCTGTTGGTTTGGCTTGCAGACTTTTGTTCTGCTTTTGTGACTGTTGGTTCCTGTTGTCATTTTCAGAATTTTTTTTTTAATTGAAATTTCGCAGGTGGTGGAGGTGGTGCCGCCAATACCTCGTTAGCTGTTTTACTTTTGTTTTGACAGCCATTCGATTGTGTTTCGTTGGTTGGTTTGTTTTGGTTATGTTGTGTTGTCGATTTCGGACTTATCTGTTCAATTTTTTTGTTTTTTTTCTTTCGGTTTTGTGACACTTGGTTTTGAACTATTTTTTCTGATTGACCGTTATTAGATTGTGGCTTATTTTTTGAATATTTGGTGCTGTTAATTGGGTTCTAATTCGATTGGGACTACCGATTGACTTTTTTTTGTTTGTGTTTTTTGACACTTGTTCATGTTTCGATTTTTTTGATGGAGAGTTTTGCAAATCTTTGACTTCTTCAGACACTTCCCGATCTTCGGCTATTTCTCTTGACCGTTTATCCGTTGACTCGACCGTTGACTGGACTGTTGACTCGACTGTTGACTCGACTGTTGACTCGACCGTTGATTGACCGTTTGTTGACTGTGGCTGATTTTTTTGTTTGTTTGTGTCTGTATTGATTGTCGCACTTTGATTCTGGCTTACTTGTTCAGATTCTTTTTTGTTATCAACATTCTTCGTGTTTCTTTTTATTTGGTCAAGTGCTTCTTTTTGTTCCAAAATTTCGGAGATGTTGTTTGATTTGAGATTTGAGTAGACCTCTTCAATCAACTCTACATCTAATTCTATTCTGAATTTTTTGGTGATTTATTTATAAACCAAATTGTCGGCGAAACAATTGTTTTGACTTATAAAGTCAGGAACGAGATCTTTTTCTTTTAAAAAAAAAATAAAAATATGTAATATTAAATTGTTTTTTTTAAAAATACCCTTAATCTCATTCTTGAACGATTCAAGCGAAATTATTTTGTTTGAAAATGATGCAATACAATATTTTGCAACGAAATACGCAACTCTTCGCTCTGTTTTTATTTTGTTTTCCTTTTGATTTCTTAAGTAAAAAAGATTACAAATTTTGATTAAATATTTTCTGAATCTAAATTTTTTAAATTACTTGTGAAGAGCATGAAGACGAATTAGTTCCAGAGCTAGTGTCTGATGAAAATATTTGTTTGAAAAGGGTCAGGCTATTGAGCATATTTAAAATTTCTAAATGATTGTCCTTTAAAAAAATTGATTAGATAAACCTTTTAATTTTTTAGCTGTTTAAATTAAAAAAAACCTTTTGTTCTTGACATATTTGAAATGTGCTTTGAATATTATTTGTGAACTCATTATTAGCATCGTAGAGTTCGTATGAGTTTTTAACTGTATTAAAGTTAGGGTACATGAAAAGCTGTTCCCTGCTTAATTCTTCGACATTGAAATGGTAATATTTTTCTCTTAAAAGAAAACTAATTAGATAAAGTCTTTTTTATTAAGATGTAAAGAACATACCTTTTAAGTAATTTAGAAAACACTTCTCATTGTATTTCATTTCGAAGTCATCAAAATTTTTTTTCAATGAGGCAAAGCATTTGTATATAAAAAACCTCTCGAGATCCTTTCTATTTTTGTTTCTTGTCTCCTGCATTTTTTTAGGTAAATTTTTTCTGAACTAAATAATATTAATTGTTGAGATTATATTATAAAAATTTATAACAATAAGCAGCTTTTTATTTCTGCCAATATTTAGTCATCAGAATAATTTTCGTAAAAAATAAATATATTTCATCGTAGTTAAAAAATTTTTTAAAAAATAATAATAACATTAGGGACAACATGACCAGTTCGAAGTATTTAAAAAACTTTGTTCGAAGTATTTAAATGAATCGATGGAGCATTGTGAAGTTTCGTTCAAAAAGTTCAGTTCAAAATTTAAAAATTGAATAATTTTTTATAGGAATTGAAGATGGAGTAAAGAAAATAGTGTAACAAGATGTAACAAAAAATGTTACACAACTTGCAATAAAAAAGGATTAAAAACAAAATTTGATCAATCGATTATTGATTTTCGTTAAAAAACGGATGTAATGTTAAGTTTATTTTGACACCATGAAATAAAAATTTAAGTTTAAATCTCCAAGGTTATTTCAAGCAATTCATTTAATATTCAAAGCCTTAACCGAGTTTTATTGCGGTTTTCTTGATATATTCCTAATCAACAATTTTATCATCACTTAATGTATGTGGTTAGGGTCTAGTAAAAAAGGAAATCTAAATGTGATCCAAACATCTCGGGTTCGATCCCCGGTCAAACTTTAGATGAGAGAGTTCAAGCATATTTAGGTTCCATTATTTAGGGGCTTAAAAAACATCATAATTTTCATTTAATTGTGGAATTGAGTTTCTTGGACACTGACTTGAATAATTCGAACAGTTTATCGCAAATAATCATTTTTTTGAAGTTTTTATCTCGTATTGTCAAAATAAACTTAACATAACATCCGTTTTTTTACGAAAATCAATAATCGATCGATCAAATTTTGTTTTTAATCCTTTTTTATTGCAAATTGTGTAACATTTTTTGTTACATCTTGTTACACTATTTTCTTTACTCCATCTTCAATTCCTATAAAAAATTATTCAATTTTTAAATTTTGAACTGAACTTTTTGAACGAGACTTCACAATGCTAATCGATGGGATACCAACAACAAAGTCGAAATATTAATATGCTAGAAAACCCGATTGGTATTTGACATCTCAAGAATTAAGTGGAGTTGAAGGATTGGCCAAAAAAGTGGACAAGTTTATCAAATTGATGAGAATTATGAAAGGAAAAAATCCCCGAGAATATTTACCTAAATAACATACATTTTGATTTATCCGAATTTTCATAATTCAATTTTTCACGAAGTGTTAAATCATTTCGATCTTTGTTTGTTGTGGTCAAATTGATCCCGCCATTCACTACATGATCACAATCGATCATTTCACCCAGTCGATCTAAAATACTCAAATTTGTCTTGTTTAAACTTATAACAATCAGTTAAAATGAACCCGTTGTCTTGAGCTAGTTCATTATTGACTCAGGAGTCTTTGTTTGAACGTTTTGATGGATCTAGCTCAAAACAAGTCCCGCCTTGTCCCGCTGCTAGAGTCACATAAATCGATGAGTCTTGGTAAATAAGCAGATGTTAAAATGATCGAAAAAAGTTTGACATTAACAACCGATTCTTTCCAAACGAAGATCATAAGTCTAAAACAAAAAAGGACCGTTAGAGAGCCATTAAACTTTTTTACGAATTTATATTCTTAAACAAAAATGCAAATTTAACTTATTTCTAATTTAAATACTATTTTGTAAAATAACAGTCTGAAAAATGTTCATGGTCTAGTTACGAAATAAAGATCCTCAAGATCCATTTAAAATAACATTCGCCCAGGAAAACACCCAAACGAAGTCATTTTATACCTAAATTCAAAAAGAAATCAAAGTCTGCCTCATCATCACTTTAAAATAACATTCGCCCAGGAAAACACCCAAACGAAGTCATTTTAATCTAACTTTCTCAATCGAAATAACAAGGCCAGAGTCTGCCTCATCATCCCTTTAAAAGAACATTCGCCCAGGAAAACACCCAAACGAAGTCATTTTATACCTAAATTCAAAAAGAAATCAAAGTCTGCCTCATCATCACTTTAAAATAACATTCGCCCAGGAAAACACCCAAACGAAGTCATTTTATACCTAAATTCAAAAAGAATCAAAGTCTGCCTCATCATCACTTTAAAATAACATTCGCCCAGGAAAACACCCAAACGAAGTCATTTTAATCTAACTTTTTCAATCAAAATAACAAGGCCAGAGTCTGCCTCATCATCCCTTTAAAATAACATTCGCCCAGGAAAACACCCAAACGAAGTCATTTTATACCTAAATTCAAAAGAAATCAAAGTCTGCCTCATCATCACTTTAAAATAACATTCGCCCAGGAAAACACCAAAACGAAGTCATTTTAATCTAACTTTCTCAATCGAAATAACAAGGCCAGAGTCTGCCTCATCATCCCTTTAAAAGAACATTCGCCCAGGAAAACACCCAAACGAAGTCATTTTATACCTAAATTCAAGCTGAGATGTAAAATGCGTCCCGTAAACTCGATTGGCTTTCGAGTTCGGGACGTAGCTGCATGGAAGTTCTGCGCGAGCTAGTGCCAATTTTGATTTTACGGCAAAATTACTTTAGTCGGACATTGTATAAAGACGATTAAGACTCTAAGTTTTGAGGATCAACTGCGCACCACCCATCGAACAAGTTTAAAAAACTTTTATTGGGAAAAAATTTATTTAAGGTTCATTTTTGAATAAAATAACGCAACAAAAGAGCAGAATAAGAAGAATTTCATTCTTTTAAACAATTGACTTACCATAGGGATAGTCTTCATCATTTTGTCCATTCAAACTAAATTCATCATCTTCATTTTATCCATTTCGTCTTTTACAACTTGCTGATGGCTCATTGTGTCCAAACTCTCCAAATTCGGGCACAAAGTCTTAATTTTGTTGTCTTTTTTCTTCAATTCACTTAACATAGGAAAGAGTTTGTTCTCTTTATCATCATCGATTAAAGTCTCTTGATCCAACACAAGATGTTTACAAACCGATTTTTTTGCAACTTCTTTTCGAGTTGAACTAACCATTGTGGTGCTAGATGTACATTTTTTAACAAGACCCATTTTCCTGTTTTCGATGAGTTGTTTATCGCTTTTTCGGCTTGGGTAAAACCTTTGGATGAACCGATTGCAATGCGATTAGTTGTTTGTTATTCTCGGCTGCGAGGTCTTCAACACGACCTGATGCATTGTAACCAGCTACTGAGCACATTAAGATAGGTGTCGTCGCTTTTATTTCATTTTCAACAATATAACCCAAGTCTAACAGCTTTTCGGCTTGATTTAAAAATTCTTCACCAAACACTGAACTCACAAATGTTTCAGCTGTTGTTATGAATCGATCGGGACGAAGTGCATTGATAAACAATAATTTTTTGATAGAATTAGTTGTTTCTAAGAGATCAATTACGCCTTGTTTTGGTTGTCTTTCGTTTGTTTTAATTGATAAAAATTTCTTTAAGGACATTCATAGTGAAGTAGATGTTCGAGCAAGCTTGTGATGGAGCCAAAACTCACCTTGAGTCTTTAACAAATCCAATCTCTTTTCTGCAACATCCGGTCGCTCGGATTTAAGAACTTGATGTAAACATTGTGATTGTAAACTTGAACGAGTGACTGTAAAGTTAACAAAGTCACTCGAGAACAAATGTCTGGTGGAAATTCAACAGTCGGATCACGGGTTGACAAGAACATTGTAAACATGGGTGAAAAATCGATGTCTTGATCACCAAGAGTTATCAAAACCCGACCACCTGAACGTCTTATTTCCCTGTTCAAAACCGGGTTAAGGATCGGATCGTAATTTTCGACGTCTTGTATCAAAATTGGGTTACCAAAACGAAGGCCACTTTCTAAATTCTTACGGAACGATGTGTCCAAAAATGATGTTCGAGGAATCTTCTCGTCCTTGTACATGTTCAAAATGAACTCAGTGGCTTGACCTGAGGGGTCTATTATGAGCGGGTAACGGTTGAATCGTTTTAACATAATCGCGTTTTCGATACACAAATCATCTGTTGGAAGAGAGTTAGCAGTCCATTGCATACGCTCATCAGCATTACTTAAATACTCAATTCGAGCCAGGTCTGACTTGCGTTGAATCGGTCTGACTTGCGTTGATAATTTTAGCAAAGTCATAGTCCGAGTTTGACAAAAATTTAGTCTTCATTTTTTCTTTTATCTGTGGTGATATATTATCAGTCTGAAAGTTTATAATCGTGTTGATAAAATTGTCTTTAACGATAATACCACGGATTACCTTCCATTCGCTTGTCTCTTGGTTAAGGATTAAACAAACCGATTCGAGACCAAGTTTAACAGCAGCTGGCGGATTTACCAAGCTTTTCAACTCGACTAAATGTTGACGGTTGATTGATTTTACAGCTTGTTGAGCTTCAATTACAGCTGGTTCGACTTTACTCAAGTCTTCCATGACACTTGTCTTTTTTTTGTCAATTTCACTCAACTGTTTAGCAAGTTTGACCTGTATTTCTTGTGATGCGACTTTCTTTTTTCGGCTTCTTGTTGATCAGTCATCATTTGTTTCAATTTTGAGTTAGCTTCGTTATTTTTTTTCTCAGGCTCGGTTCGTTTTACTGCCAAGCTCTTCTGTAACTCTTCGACTTGTTCAACAGTTTCTTTGATCTTTGCCAAACCAATGTTCAAGTGGACTTGTTGATCCTCTAACTCAGAACGTTTCTCATTGTACAACTTAGCAAAATGATTGATAAAGTCTAAATAATGACGTGGGGTTATAGTTGTCTCATGGACTCCTTTCTTTTGTAACCGAGTGTTCGCTTGGTGTAATGAGTCGTGGATGTGAACAAACGTGTTAACAACCGCTTCACGATGCCCGATTGATTGTATACTCGGATCATGTAAGATTTGAAGAGTGTTTGGTGGGAAGTAGTCTGATTTTTCGAGGTCAATTCTAATCGTAGACTCTTTACCAACTTGATAATAAGCGTGATGACTCCAATCACCGAACCAGTTGAGCACACAACGATTGAATAAAGCAGGTGATGTTGAAGCACGAGTTTTTAACCCGTCTGCACTCGGGTTCATGGTAAACACAACGTGAAGATTTTTCATGACTTCGTTTGTAAACCATTTGTACAATTCTTCAGATGAGTCCAACATTAACCCGTCTTGTTGAGCCCCTTCTTTACATTGAGTCATCAAAGTCGAGTACTCGTCACCTTCAAAAAGTCCTGGTGATTGAGACGTTTAGTTTGGAACATGAATTCGAAATTTTTGACGAATAATTTTTGATTTATGACGTCTGAAATTATTATTTTTTGGTATAAATTTTTGATTTTTTGATACAAATTGATCAAGTTGGAACGTTATTGTTTTATTTTTTCGTACCCACCAAGAAGGTCACTTGTGTCTGTTGAATTTTTGACACTGAATTCTACCAGGGTCTTACCCAACATTGCAGCTACAAGACGGACAAGACTTGTTTTGCCGGTTGAGGACTGACCAAATAGTACAATCATCCAGTTCATTTCAACAAACTTTAAAACACATTCTAAGCATTGTAAATTTTTGTTAGTAAAAACATAACTTTGGAAAATTTTAGGAAATTTTGAGATATGTTGAAGCAAAGTCTTGGCCTATTTGAACATCTCCGTGACCTAAACGGACCATGATGCCATCTCGTTTGTAAGCTTCAACCCCGAATGAGTTTTTTAATTTTTCATAGACCAAACTTTTGTCTTTGAGATCACGAAAACGACTAAGGAGCGTAAATCAAATAAATAAAATCTCCAGGTTTTTTTGACCCAGTTTTTTGACCCGGTATTTTAGGACCATTAAATCACACCAACGGAACAAATCTCTTAAATTAAACTTCCACGGTAATCCTAAAGTACCCCATGACTTTTTTAAACATTTTCGAGTCGATTAAAGTGTTAAACTCGATCATTTTTGACAAGACTTTGCGGTCTATTTGATCATAAATTTAACCGGTAATGTGTAATAAGTCATTTTGAGTCATTTTATCGACGTATACTTTTGAGAACCGGTTGAGAAACGAATTTGGTAGACCTTTACGACCTCCGCCTTGACAGAACGGGTTTTGACATGCGATTATTTTGGTCCGTTTTTTATCGGCTGTAAATTTTCTGTTTAGTTCGGTGATATAAATTTCGTTACGATGGTCAAAACAAGAGTTTAGACCTTCTAGAACTGATTTGGTTGCTAGATTAATCTCGTCAACAATGACCCAGTAGCCTTTTTTGAGAGCTAGTAAGAACGGTCCGTCAAGCCATTCGAATTTTTGTTGGAATATTGTCGAGTCCGAAACGGGTAAATCAGCGCCGAATAATTCATTTAAATCGGTTTGTTCTGACAAATTAATTCGTATTACTTTATTGTTTGTTAGACGACCGAGGGCTTCGATTAAAGATGTTTTACCAACACCTGGGGATCCTTCTAACATGAAGTGAGTCCATTACCATACACCGCATGACCCTTACGAGATTACTCGAAGTAGTCTCGGAATCGATACAATATTTATCAAATTCAAGGATGTACAATTCTCTATTATCATCAAGTACTCGATTCAACGCTTCCAAGACCTCACTTGACGCTAAATTCAACTCGTCTAGTAAAATCCAATACCCATGTCGCATTACTTGGACTAATAACCCTTCTTTAAAAACTAAATTTTAATTCGTGTCCATTACATCCTACCAGATATACTCGGCTAAATCAGCGTGATCGTGATTAACAATCTGATTCCTAAGGATCCAATAGTCTTAAATATTAACGTAGTAAAGTGTCCCTAGTTTGAGTGATAACGGATTTGTGAAGACCTCAGGTACCGGTCGGACTCGTTGGACTTTACCCTTGATCTTACTTGTCTTTAAAATAAAAGTTTGGTCTCGGACTGATTTGTAAAAAGTTACGATTGAGTTGATGAGTGAAGTGTTTACGTCGGGTAAGTACTCGAGGTATGATTTGATGAGTAATGCGAGGTCGTTTTCGTCTTCGATTTCATCGACAAAGATCTCGGTGAATCGGTTTCGGATATTGGAGGGTTAGGTTTCGTTTACCAACGTCCGATGCTGGATTCATAGCGCCGTAGAGACAAAAATCGAATGACGTTTTAACGGCTCATGATCGCCTTTTTCATATAAAATAATACTCGATGGTCCCGATTCAGTGTTGTCAAAAAGAGAACCGAGAAATTGAAGTATTTCTGGTGAAGCTAAATTAATCTCGTCCAAAATTATCCATTCACCGTTGACTATGGCTTCGGATAGTTTACCATCGAAAAATTGAAATGTAAATTTGTTTATAAGATCGATTCGGTCGCATGTGAAATTAATTTGAGCAAATACTTCCAATTTAAACTCTTAAAACATGTCTTAAAAGAAAATAAAAATTAGTGTTTAAAAATTTAAAGATGAATTTGTCATTTTGGACATCATTTTGGTAATCTACGACTCCGAAAACCTAAGAAAATAATTTTTTTTTATTCGAATAAAAATTAAAAAAACACTTCATTTCGGCTTTTTGCAGACTAATGTCAAGGTGCTTTGTTTAAACTTTCAAGCAGTCATTATTAGAACAAGATATCATTGATTTTTAGATAATATCTGAAAGCTAAAAGACTCTAGTTGATGCTGGTACCCATATCGAAGTGGAAAAAGCTTTATCACAAGGAATTTTGTGTTAAAAACGAGGGAAAAAAATGTAATTTTTCTGTCAAATCATATCTATTTTGTACAGGGATTCAAAGAAAAAATTGAAAAAAAAGCTCCTGGCACTTATGCATAATCGCCTATGGTTTAAGCGGATGCATAAAAGTTATGTGTATTGAGGGTCTCCTAGGACTAGATTTGATATTTATAAAAAAATACCCTTTTTTGGGTTGTTTTCACCCAGGTATGTCATTTTCTAAAGTTTACAGAGGGGTAAGTAACATATATGATGTCAAAAATGATAAATTAAAGGGAGTAAAAATTAATCTTACCTGAACATGATTCAAAAAAGTTTGATTTTCATCAATTTTAAAACAATCAGTGAACAAATTAAACAAATCAGAAAAAAATTTCATTTGTGTTTTAATATCGACGGGTTTAAAGCTACCCAACAAATCACTTGTCTCAGTTTGTTGATTCAAATTGATAACACTTACTTCTTACCCAACAGACGTGCCAAATGTTGTAGAACCGTAGTTTTACCAACACCAGTTTCACCAAACAAAAGAACAGGCTCATTACACTCGATACATCTTGCTATTTTTTCTTACAAATTCAGAGACGATTTTGTATAAACAAACCGCATTCCAATCGTTTCTAAATTATCTTTGTTCTTTTCCAGTCTAAGTCGGACACGACCACATGTTATTACAGAGTCTTTTTTCATAAATCCAGTTTTTTTATTAAACAATAAATTCTCGACCTCATCTCCTATTGATGTTTAACTTAGCTCCAACTTTAATCGAAAACTCAAAACGTAATGCTCGATTTGATATAAAACAGAGAAAACACTCGTATAAATCGTTTAATAGTCCGATTAGAATTTAATCATGTTATCCGAAGTCTTGATTGATCTAGTCTCCAATAAATCGATTAAAAGAGACAATGAATCGACTGATGCGTGATCAAAATCTTCTAAAAGTATCCATGTTCCGTTACACACCGCCGAGATTAAAGGTCCTGGTTTCCATAAAAACTCACCGGGTATGTCTGAACAAGTGTCATTTCCGATTAAAGTTTTACTGTCCATTAACTCGTCCATTTGATACTTTATCAAGTTATTATTCGTTTGTTCGGATAAATACTCGATTAAAGTGGTCTTTCCAGTGCTTAAATCACCTTCGATTACGATTGATTGATCGGTTATGATTGACATTACAATTTTGTTCAAGTTGTGTTTAGTCGTATCCACAAAGACTAAACGTTTTGATTTTTTGAGGTCGTTTTCCTCTTTTTTTGGGAGTCTAAGACCATCGAATTCGATGTAATCATTCGATTCATCTTGTTCATGACGAAATAAATCCATGTCAAGTTTGTTAAAGTTTGTTTTTATGATTGTATCCTCATTTGGATTGAGCTCTGGCTCATTGATTAGAATTTCATGAACTCTAAAAGGTTAAAAATTAATTGAAAAATGGTCAAAAATGGGTTTGGTGTCGGAAAAGTCTTACTTGTAAGTTGTTTCTTGAAGACTTTTAGGTTTAAAAAAATTTCATCATTCGAATTCAAGTTGAGTAACAACGAAGTAATTTTAAGACTAAACCATTTGATGAGATACGAGTTAGGGTACAAGGGTACAAGGTTAAGTGTTAGGGTACAAGGGTTAGGGTACAAGGTTAAGTGTTCTTTAATAAGAGAATACGCTTGGTTTGTAGTTCCAAGCTCAGTCTTAATAGTCGTCGAGTTCGCAGTAAATACGATCAGAATTTTCAATTTTTTTTCTTAAATTAATGGAAAAAAAGATATGATAAAATATTATAAATTTCAAAAAAAAAAAAATTAAGAAAATGTTAAGGATTTTTGAAATACAAATTCAAATTTTTATTCTCGTAATACATAATTACCATTCTCTTTTTTTTTTAGAAATTTTCATAATGCAGGATTTAAAATAAAATTAACAAAAAGTTAGTATTGATTTCAAATATCAATAAATTAAAAAGGAAAATATTTTTTTGATTTTTTAATTAGTTTAAGAATTAACAAAATTTGTTCAACTTTGTTCAATTTTTATTTTATCGATTTTAAATTTCGATGAAACATTATTAGCTTTTTTAATATTTGAATTTGCTTTGCTCCAAAAATTTGCTCCAAACTTCAACGTTGCATTTTAGAGTAGTTCAAGATGTTTTTGTAGCGGAATTCTTTAGTCGGGATGTTCTAGTTGCTCTTTTCCTTAAGTAAGTAGAGAAAGAAAGATGCTCGGGTGCATCGCAACTTGTTTTCTTAAGTTGCTCCTGCACTGGAGTATTAATATGGTTGGTGCAAGTCATGTCGCAACTTTTAAAATCGTTTTTTTAAGGATTTGGATGAATTTTAGAGTAGTTCAAGATGTTTTTGTAGCGGAATTCTTTAGTCGGGATGTTCTAGTTGCTCTTTTCCTTAAGTAAGTAGAGAAAGAAAGATGCTCGGGTGCATCGCAACTTGTTTTCTTAAGTTGCTCCTGCACTGGAGTATTAATATGGTTGGTGCAAGTCATGTCGCAACTTTTAAGATTCGTATCTCTTCACATTAAGAGTTGCTACTGCACTGGAGTATTAATATGGTTGGTGCAAGTCATGTCGCAACTTTTAAGATTCGTATCTCTTCACATTAAGAGTTGCTACTGCACTGGAGTATTAATATGGTTGGTGCAAGTCATGTCGCAACTTTTAAGATTCGTATCTCTTCACATTAAGAGTTGCTACTGCACTGGAGTATTAATATGGTTGGTGCAAGTCATGTCGCAACTTTTAAAATCGTTTTTTAAGGATTTGGATGAATTTTAGAGTAGTTCAAGATGTTTTTGTAGCGGAATTCTTTAGTTGGGATGTTCTAGTTGCTCTTTTCCTTAAGTAAGTAGAGAAAGAAAGATGCTCGGGTGCATCGCAACTTGTTTTCTTAAGTTGCTCCTGCACTGGAGTATTAATATGGTTGGTGCAAGTCATGTCGCAACTTTTAAGATTCGTATCTCTTCACATTAAGAGTTGCTCTTGCACTGGAGTATTAATATGGTTGGTGCAAGTCATGTCGCAACTTTTAAGATTCGTATCTCTTCATAATAAGAGTTGCTCTTGCACTGGAGTATTAATATGGTTGGTGCAAGTCATGTCGCAACTTTTAAAATCGTTTTTTTAAGGATTTGGATGAATTTTAGAGTAGTTCAAGATGTTTTTGTAGCGGAATTCTTTAGTCGGGATGTTCTAGTTGCTCTTTTCCTTAAGTAAGTAGAGAAAGAAAGATGCTCGGGTGCATCGCAACTTGTTTTCTTAAGTTGCTCCTGCACAAGAGTATTAATATGTTTGGTGCAAGTCATGTCGCAACTTTTAAGATTCGTATCTCTTCATAATAAGAGTTGCTCCTGCACTGGAGTATTAATATGGTTGGTGCAAGTCATGTCGCAACTTTTAAAATCGTTTTTTTAAGGAATTGGATGAATTTTAGAGTAGTTCAAGATGTTTTTGTAGCGGAATTCTTTAGTCGGGATGTTCTAGTTGCTCTTTTCCTTAAGTAAGTAGAGAAAGAAAGATGCTCGGGTGCATCGCAACTTGTTTTCTTAAGTTGCTCCTGCACTGGAGTATTAATATGGTTGGTGCAAGTCATGTCGCAACTTTTAAGATTCGTATCTCTTCACATTAAGAGTTGCTACTGCACTGGAGTATTAATATGGTTGGTGCAAGTCATGTCGCAACTTTTAAGATTCGTATCTCTTCACATTAAGAGTTGCTACTGCACTGGAGTATTAATATGGTTGGTGCAAGTCATGTCGCAACTTTTAAAATCGTTTTTTAAGGATTTGGATGAATTTTAGAGTAGTTCAAGATGTTTTTGTAGCGGAATTCTTTAGTTGGGATGTTCTAGTTGCTCTTTTCCTTAAGTAAGTAGAGAAAGAAAGATGCTCGGGTGCATCGCAACTTGTTTTCTTAAGTTGCTCCTGCACTGGAGTATTAATATGGTTGGTGCAAGTCATGTCGCAACTTTTAAGATTCGTATCTCTTCACATTAAGAGTTGCTCTTGCACTGGAGTATTAATATGGTTGGTGCAAGTCATGTCGCAACTTTTAAGATTCGTATCTCTTCATAATAAGAGTTGCTCTTGCACTGGAGTATTAATATGGTTGGTGCAAGTCATGTCGCAACTTTTAAAATCGTTTTTTTAAGGATTTGGATGAATTTTAGAGTAGTTCAAGATGTTTTTGTAGCGGAATTCTTTAGTCGGGATGTTCTAGTTGCTCTTTTCCTTAAGTAAGTAGAGAAAGAAAGATGCTCGGGTGCATCGCAACTTGTTTTCTTAAGTTGCTCCTGCACTGGAGTATTAATATGGTTGGTGCAAGTCATGTCGCAACTTTTAAGATTCGTATCTCTTCATAACAAGAGTTGCTCCTGCACTGGAGTATTAATATGGTTGGTGCAAGTCATGTCGCAACTTTTAAAATCGTTTTTTTAAGGATTTGGATGAATTTTAGAGTAGTTCAAGATGTTTTTGTAGCGGAATTCTTTAGTCGGGATGTTCTAGTTGCTCTTTTCCTTAAGTAAGTAGAGAAAGAAAGATGCTCGGGTGCATCGCAACTTGTTTTCTTAAGTTGCTCCTGCACTGGAGTATTAATATGGTTGGTGCAAGTCATGTCGCAACTTTTAAAATCGTTTTTTTAAGGATTTGGATGAATTTTAGAGTAGTTCAAGATGTTTTTGTAGCGGAATTCTTTAGTCGGGATGTTCTAGTTGCTCTTTTCCTTAAGTAAGTAGAGAAAGAAAGATGCTCGGGTGCATCGCAACTTGTTTTCTTAAGTTGCTCCTGCACTGGAGTATTAATATGGTTGGTGCAAGTCATGTCGCAACTTTTAAAATCGTTTTTTTAAGGAATTGGATGAATTTTAGAGTAGTTCAAGATGTTTTTGTAGCGGAATTCTTTAGTCGGGATGTTCTAGTTGCTCTTTTCCTTAAGTAAGTAGAGAAAGAAAGATGCTCGGGTGCATCGCAACTTGTTTCTTAAGTTGCTCCTGCACTGGAGTATTAATATGGTTGGTGCAAGTCATGTCGCAACTTTTAAAATCGTTTTTTTAAGGATTTGGATGAATTTTAGAGTAGTTCAAGATGTTTTTGTAGCGGAATTCTTTAGTCGGGATGTTCTAGTTGCTCTTTTCCTTAAGTAAGTAGAGAAAGAAAGATGCTCGGGTGCATCGCAACTTGTTTTCTTAAGTTGCTCCTGCACTGGAGTATTAATATGGTTGGTGCAAGTCATGTCGCAACTTTTAAAATCGTTTTTTAAGGATTTGGATGAATTTTAGAGTAGTTCAAGATGTTTTTGTAGCGGAATTCTTTAGTCGGGATGTTCTAGTTGCTCTTTTCCTTAAGTAAGTAGAGAAAGAAAGATGCTCGGGTGCATCGCAACTTGTTTTCTTAAGTTGCTCCTGCACTGGAGTATTAATATGGTTGGTGCAAGTCATGTCGCAACTTTTAAGATTCGTAACTCTTCACATTAAGAGTTGCTCTTGCACTGGAGTATTAATATGGTTGGTGCAAGTCATGTCGCAACTTTTAAGATTCGTATCTCTTCATAATAAGAGTTGCTCTTGCACTGGAGTATTAATATGGTTGGTGCAAGTCATGTCGCAACTTTTAAAATCGTTTTTTTTTGGATTTGGATGAATTTTAGAGTAGTTCAAGATGTTTTTGTAGCGGAATTCTTTAGTCGGGATGTTCTAGTTGCTCTTTTCCTTAAGTAAGTAGAGAAAGAAAGATGCTCGGGTGCATCGCAACTTGTTTTCTTAAGTTGCTCCTGCACTGGAGTATTAATATGGTTGGTGCAAGTCATGTCGCAACTTTTAAGATTCGTATCTCTTCACATTAAGAGTTGCTCTTGCACTGGAGTATTAATATGGTTGGTGCAAGTCATGTCGCAACTTTTAAGATTCGTATCTCTTCATAATAAGAGTTGCTCCTGCACTGGAGTATTAATATGGTTGGTGCAAGTCATGTCGCAACTTTTAAGATTCGTATCTCTTCACATTAAGAGTTGCTCCTGCACTGGAGTATTAATATGGTTGGTGCAAGTCATGTCGCAACTTTTAAAATCGTTTTTTTAAGGATTTGGATGAATTTTAGAGTAGTTCAAGATGTTTTTGTAGCGGAATTCTTTAGTCGGGATGTTCTAGTTGCTCTTTTCCTTAAGTAAGTAGAGAAAGAAAGATGCTCGGGTGCATCGCAACTTGTTTTCTTAAGTTGCTCCTGCACTGGAGTATTAATATGGTTGGTGCAAGTCATGTCGCAACTTTTAAGATTCGTATCTCTTCACATTAAGAGTTGCTCCTGCACTGGAGTATTAATATGGTTGGTGCAAGTCATGTCGCAACTTTTAAAATCGTTTTTTTAAGGATTTGGATGAATTTTAGAGTAGTTCAAGATGTTTTTGTAGCGGAATTCTTTAGTCGGGATGTTCTAGTTGCTCTTTTCCTTAAGTAAGTAGAGAAAGAAAGATGCTCGGGTGCATCGCAACTTGTTTTCTTAAGTTGCTCTTGCACTGGAGTATTAATATGGTTGGTGCAAGTCATGTCGCAACTTTTAAGATTCGTATCTCTTCACATTAAGAGTTGCTCTTGCACTGGAGTATTAATATGGTTGGTGCAAGTCATGTCGCAACTTTTAAAATCGTTTTTTTAAGGATTTGGATGAATTTTAGAGTAGTACAAGATGTTTTTGTAGCGGAATTCTTTAGTCGGGATGTTCTAGTTGCTCTTTTCCTTAAGTAAGTAGAGAAAGAAAGATGCTCGGGTGCATCGCAACTTGTTTTCTTAAGTTGCTCCTGCACTGGAGTATTAATATGGTTGGTGCAAGTCATGTCGCAACTTTTAAGATTCGTATCTCTTCACATTAAGAGTTGCTCTTGCACTGGAGTATTAATATGGTTGGTGCAAGTCATGTCGCAACTTTTAAGATTCGTATCTCTTCATAATAAGAGTTGCTCCTGCACTGGAGTATTAATATGGTTGGTGCAAGTCATGTCGCAACTTTTAAAATCGTTTTTTTAAGGATTTGGATGAATTTTAGAGTAGTTCAAGATGTTTTTGTAGCGGAATTCTTTAGTCGGGATGTTCTAGTTGCTCTTTTCCTTAAGTAAGTAGAGAAAGAAAGATGCTCGGGTGCATCGCAACTTGTTTTCTTAAGTTGCTCCTGCACTGGAGTATTAATATGGTTGGTGCAAGTCATGTCGCAACTTTTAAGATTCGTATCTCTTCACATTAAGAGTTGCTCTTGCACTGGAGTATTAATATGGTTGGTGCAAGTCATGTCGCAACTTTTAAAATCGTTTTTTTAAGGATTTGGATGAATTTTAGAGTAGTTCAAGATGTTTTTGTAGCGGAATTCTTTAGTCGGGATGTTCTAGTTGCTCTTTTCCTTAAGTAAGTAGAGAAAGAAAGATGCTCGGGTGCATCGCAACTTGTTTTCTTAAGTTGCTCCTGCACTGGAGTATTAATATGGTTGGTGCAAGTCATGTCGCAACTTTTAAGATTCGTATCTCTTCACATTAAGAGTTGCTCTTGCACTGGAGTATTAATATGGTTGTTGCAAGTCATGTCGCAACTTTTAAAATCGTTTTTTTAAGGATTTGGATGAATTTTAGAGTAGTTCAAGATGTTTTTGTAGCGGAATTCTTTAGTCGGGATGTTCTAGTTGCTCTTTTCCTTAAGTAAGTAGAGAAAGAAAGATGCTCGGGTGCATCGCAACTTGTTTTCTTAAGTTGCTCCTGCACTGGAGTATTAATATGGTTGGTGCAAGTCATGTCGCAACTTTTAAAATCGTTTTTTTAAGGATTTGGATGAATTTTAGAGTAGTTCAAGATGTTTTTGTAGCGGAATTCTTTAGTCGGGATGTTCTAGTTGCTCTTTTCCTTAAGTAAGTAGAGAAAGAAAGATGCTCGGGTGCATCGCAACTTGTTTTCTTAAGTTGCTCCTGCACTGGAGTATTAATATGGTTGGTGCAAGTCATGTCGCAACTTTTAAAATCGTTTTTTTAAGGATTTGGATGAATTTTAGAGTAGTTCAAGATGTTTTTGTAGCGGAATTCTTTAGTCGGGATGTTCTAGTTGCTCTTTTCCTTAAGTAAGTAGAGAAAGAAAGATGCTCGGGTGCATCGCAACTTGTTTTCTTAAGTTGCTCCTGCACTGGAGTATTAATATGGTTGGTGCAAGTCATGTCGCAACTTTTAAGATTCGTATCTCTTCACATTAAGAGTTGCTCTTGCACTGGAGTATTAATATGGTTGGTGCAAGTCATGTCGCAACTTTTAAAATCGTTTTTTTAAGGATTTGGATGAATTTTAGAGTAGTTCAAGATGTTTTTGTAGCGGAATTCTTTAGTCGGGATGTTCTAGTTGCTCTTTTCCTTAAGTAAGTAGAGAAAGAAAGATGCTCGGGTGCATCGCAACTTGTTTTCTTAAGTTGCTCCTGCACTGGAGTATTAATATGGTTGGTGCAAGTCATGTCGCAACTTTTAAGATTCGTATCTCTTCACATTAAGAGTTGCTCTTGCACTGGAGTATTAATATGGTTGGTGCAAGTCATGTCGCAACTTTTAAGATTCGTATCTCTTCACATTAAGAGTTGCTCCTGCACTGGAGTATTAATATGGTTGGTGCAAGTCATGTCGCAACTTTTAAAATCGTTTTTTTAAGGATTTGGATGAATTTTAGAGTAGTTCAAGATGTTTTTGTAGCGGAATTCTTTAGTCGGGATGTTCTAGTTGCTCTTTTCCTTAAGTAAGTAGAGAAAGAAAGATGCTCGGGTGCATCGCAACTTGTTTTCTTAAGTTGCTCTGCACTGGAGTATTAATATGGTTGGTGCAAGTCATGTCGCAACTTTTAAGATTCGTATCTCTTCACATTAAGAGTTGCTCCTGCACTGGAGTATTAATATGGTTGGTGCAAGTCATGTCGCAACTTTTAAAATCGTTTTTTTAAGGATTTGGATGAATTTTAGAGTAGTTCAAGATGTTTTTGTAGCGGAATTCTTTAGTCGGGATGTTCTAGTTGCTCTTTTCCTTAAGTAAGTAGAGCAAGAAAGATGCTCGGGTGCCTCGCAACTTGTTTTCTTAAGTTGCTCTTGCACTGGAGTATTAATATGGTTGGTGCAAGTCATGTCGCAACTTTTAAAATCGTTTTTTTAAGGATTTGGATGAATTTTAGAGTAGTACAAGATGTTTTTGTAGCGGAATTCTTTAGTCGGGATGTTCTAGTTGCTCTTTTCCTTAAGTTAGTAGAGAAAGAAAGATGCTCGGGTGCATCGCAACTTGTTTTCTTAAGTTGCTCCTGCACTGGAGTATTAATATGGTTGGTGCAAGTCATGTCGCAACTTTTAAAATCGTTTTTTTAAGGATTTGGATGAATTTTAGAGTAGTTCAAGATGTTTTTGTAGCGGAATTCTTTAGTCGGGATGTTCTAGTTGCTCTTTTCCTTAAGTAAGTAGAGAAAGAAAGATGCTCGGGTGCATCGCAACTTGTTTTCTTAAGTTGCTCCTGCACTGGAGTATTAATATGGTTGGTGCAAGTCATGTCGCAACTTTTAAGATTCGTATCTCTTCACATTAAGAGTTGCTCTTGCACTGGAGTATTAATATGGTTGTTGCAAGTCATGTCGCAACTTTTAAAATCGTTTTTTTAAGGATTTGGATGAATTTTAGAGTAGTTCAAGATGTTTTTGTAGCGGAATTCTTTAGTCGGGATGTTCTAGTTGCTCTTTTCCTTAAGTAAGTAGAGAAAGAAAGATGCTCGGGTGCATCGCAACTTGTTTTCTTAAGTTGCTCCTGCACTGGAGTATTAATATGGTTGGTGCAAGTCATGTCGCAACTTTTAAAATCGTTTTTTTAAGGATTTGGATGAATTTTAGAGTAGTTCAAGATGTTTTTGTAGCGGAATTCTTTAGTCGGGATGTTCTAGTTGCTCTTTTCCTTAAGTAAGTAGAGAAAGAAAAGTGCTGGGGTGCTTCGCAACTTGTTTTTCTTAAGTTGCTCTGCACTGGAGTATTAATATGGTTGGTGCAAGTCATGTCGCAACTTTTAAAATCGTTTT